>PVLA01000350.1:317789-604708 GCA_004027455.1 Hydrochoerus hydrochaeris | reverse complement strand
CACAAATACACACAACTTTTATGTTTTTATGTATCAGTTTAAAAATGTTTTTTAAAAAAACACACACCAAGACACTCCCTTCTAGACGAAGACATGAAGAGTTTCTCTGCTTCCGTCCCCTGCCCATGCCCACAGCCACACTCATACTGCTGAGGAAAATAATAGCCCATGCTGCATTTGTCAAAAGAGATGCCAGGCTAACTCAGAAATGGAGTGCCTTCACTCCTGACTTCCTGGGAGTATTCAATTACCATCATCATTAATTCTTAACAGTAGCTCTCTTTTAAAGTAACATATTTCTAAAAATTATAGGTGAAAATTGAATCTAAAAATTATTTACCAGGTTACGCTCCTTCCCCCAGTACTCTTCATCAATGAAATCTGATTTGAAGTTGAATTTTTCCCAGATACATAACTCACTCACAAACCTTCCAGGGAGATAGAATAAGCTGAAGTTTCTTGCTCTCTCCCAGTTGCACTCTAAACTCCCTCCTTCCGGCTCCTTTGATCTGAGAATCTTTATCTTAAAGTACTTTCTGTGCACTCATTAATTTTCACAGCACTCCTGCTAAGAAGCTTCTATTACTTCCAATGAACCATACAGTAAATCAGGAAGCCAAACTAAATGATTTGCCTACTCATAAGATTAGTGGCCTTGCTAGATTCAAACATAGCAGCTCAAGATTTCTGAGGCCTGGCAGCAAACTACACCCTGGAATTTCCCTGCTCTGTATAATAGGGACTGGCTCTGAGTCATACACCCTGGATTCAAGTCCTAGCTCTGCAATTTCCTGAACAAATTACTCAACTTCATTAAGTGCTTGCAGATTAACAATAATAAGAACACTTGTTTCACAAAGTTGCAGTGAGGATTAATTATGATAATGTCTACAAAGTTCTTGCATAGAATCTGGAACAAATAAAAAGCTGTTATGCTTATCAAACGCACCTGGAATAGTGTATTCCTCACTCAACACCCTCCCCCAATAAACTTTTCCTCATTGAATTAGAAAATGAGAAAGTCACACCTGCAACTGTATGATACTCACCTGTCTAGATAAAGTCTGGCGAGGGAGTATTAGAACAGCTGAACACGTCCATAGAGAACAGCTAGTTCAATAATTACCCAATGATTCATTTGTACATAAATATTTTCCCCATCTATCCATTCGCCTGTTTCCTCATCCACTTAACTATTTACCTGCACACTCCTCCATCCATCCATCTATCTATCTATCCATCTATCCATTCACCCACCCACCCATTCACTCACTCACTCATCCATGGACCTATTCATGTAACCATCCATCCACTCACACTATCCATCTGTGCCTTGTACGCATACTAAGCTCTTACCATGTGCAAGAGCCATCCTAAGTGGTATGGGACATACCAAGATGATCGTGACGTGATCCTTGCCCTCAGAGCTACAGTCAAACAATTCAAAGAAACTGTAAACAAAATGGAGTATAAAAGTCATCTTCAGAGTTACTGCAAGCAAGCCAGGCATGGTGGTGCATGCCCATAATCCCAGCACTTGGAAGGCTGAGGCAGGAAGCATTGCTATGAGGCCAGACTAAACTGCATAGTGATACTCTGTCTCAAAAAATACCAAAAAAAAAAAAAAAAGTTACTGAAACAAATAAAAGGCATCTCCACATGAACAGAGTAGTAAATTAAAGACCAGGAAATCTTTCTTTAGTCCTAGGTTTAATATTGATCTAACATAGCCCCATCACCTTCTTGATGCTTTGTTTTCCCCACATAGACAGTGAGGAAATAGAAGTGGAAGATTCCAAGAGTTGTTTCAGCTCTGTCTCTGAGCAAGGCAAGGTAATCTTCAGACTGAGCGCAGAACAGGTATTACATTCTGGGAGGAGGAAATGGTAGAAGCAAGTTCCCAATAGAAATATCTAGAAGTGAATGAAATGGCAAGTGGTACCACTTGACTGACTGTGGCATATGGCACATGAGAGTTGGATCCAGAATATATTGTGAAAGTCCTTATTTCCAGACAAAGGAACACACAAACAGAAAGGTGGCAGGGTGAGATGTGACCAAGGCATATTTTTTTTAAGGTATGCTATGGAGTAGAAGGTGCAAGGGTAACAATGGAAACAGGAAGACAGAGTAGAAGTATTTATATCAGCATAAATAGATAAAAATGAGGGTCTGAATTAAAGTAGCAGAGTATAAATGAGACAATTTGGGGATATTTACAGGTACAATCTACAAAGCCCAATTACTCATTAAGAATGGAGCAAAGTAGATGACACCTTCACTTTTGTGTTAATAATGGATGTTATAGTTTAGACCTAAAATGTTCCTCCAAAGTCTCATGTGTTTGGAAAGTGATGAGATCACATGGGCATTATATTCATCAGGGGATTCTTCCACTGTTTAGTTCAGTAGCTGAGTGTGTTGTTAGGAGGTAGAACTTGCTTTGGAAGTGGGTCACAGAGGGTATAGCCTAGAAGGGTGTCTTCTGGTCCCTAGTTTCTCCCCTCCCCCTCCCCCTTTCTCCCCTCCCCCTCTCCCTCTCTCTCTGTCTCCCTCTCTCTTGGTGCCTTGAGGTGAACAGATTTCCTATACTATGCCATTCTGCTATGATAGTTCTGCCTTGAAGCCAAGCAAGGCTATTATTAGCAGGGCTGAACCCACTAATAATAATGAACCCAAATAAATTTGCCCTCTTTTAAATTGTGGGTGTCCAGTATTTTGTCCCAGCAACAGCAAAGTGACTAACACAATGAAAAACATACATTCAGCACCCACTGACCCCTGACCACTAGCCTAGTTTTGCACCTGGGAATCCTCTTGTTAGCAGTTCAGGGGTGAGTGCTACCTTGAGGTAACTTGCAGTCCCGATAAATTCTAAGAAGAGCCTCCATTCATTTAAGAAACCACTTCATAGATCATCTAGCAATTACTGAGCACTAGATATGTACAAAACAGCATTAGTCCTTCCACACTTGGAGAACTGGTAAATTGTCATGACTGGAGTCCCTTGTGCATCCCAGAGTCAGCAGGAATTAGTAGCACTCACTCAAGGAAGGAAAGGGTCAGTAAGAAAAATGGAAGAAATAATCACTACTGAACAAGTAGTAAGACTCCTTTCTCATGTCTGCACATAAGGCCACTTTCTCAGTGTCACCCCCTCCTCCTTATACCCGCTACGTTGGGGCGAGCAAAGCATAGCTGGGCAGGAGTCCATCCACTTTGCAGATAGTTAAAATCTCCATGCAGAGATGCCCCTAAAGAATCTTATCTGGGCTGCAGACCCTCACCTGCATTACCCACAAGCCCTGTGACTACAGACATGGAGGTATTTGGATAACTTGTCTCCTCCCTCTCATGCATCCACATCACACTATTCTTCCACTTTCAGCATACCACTCTTCCGCAAATAGCTTGGTCAAGTGACCATCCTGTTTAGGGACATGCAAACAACACTCCATGTCTGTGCTTCAACGCCAGGCCCCCCTGAGATTAAGCCAAGGGGAAGGAGATGGAGCCCTGTCTAGAATGTCCCTCTGTCCATTTGCCTGGTAAACACCCTTTGTACTCCCAACTCTTACCCCCAGAGTTGTCTGCCCAGAAACTCTTTCTGATGATCCCTAAAGCTCCCTGGGCATGATGCCCCTTTAACCTTCTCCCTTCATAATCTTAGCAGCATCCACAATGCTCAATTTTGATATTTATTCATACATATCTTTCCCCTTAAAAAACTAGAGCATTCCCTGCATGAGACATTTTCTTAGTCATCTTTGTCCTTGTGCCTGACATCTAATCATACTTCCTAAGTATTTGCTAATGATAAGAGGAGGCAGCTTTTATAGAAAGCACACACTGGGGAAAGCACCACCCTGAGCACTTTATATGCACTATGCATTGAATTTTCATGACAATTTTTTTATGCTTGGTGTTTTTATCCCACTTTACAGATGAAGAAAATGAGATGTAGACCAGCCAAGTAACTTGTCCAAAATGAAAATGCTATTCTTTCCTCAAATTTCTATCACTTTAGATAAATGGTAGATATACATAATCTGAAGCTGAAACAGCTTCTGATGCCACTTTAAAACTCTGGAGTTATTAATAGTGCTGAGGATCAAACCCAGGGCTTTGTGCATGCAAGGCAAGAACTCTAACACTGAGTTACATGCCCAGCCTCCTGGAGTTATGTCAAAAAATGAGTCTATGCCAACTAAGAAAACCATGGAAAATATGTGAACTCACTGAGATTAAGAGCTTTTGCTCACAGCCCTACAGAGGATTCACACTCGAGCTTTTGGGACTCATCATTTGACACAAACCATGATTGGGACAGCTAATAAGTGTAGCCAGCTCCTCTCCCTCCCACACTGACTCAAGGGATACAAACTCATTAGTCCCACATTTCTTTGGTGACTTCCAGTGCCCTTCCTCTGGCTCTCCCATCTCAGGTTCATCTCAGCAGGCTCCCTGCCAAAGCACACTGGACCATGTTCCAAAGACGGTTCCCCAACAGGAGAGGACAGAGGCCATTAGGCATAGAGTGTTTGGACACCTCTGAAATAGACCCTTCAATGGGCACAGCCTTTAACATTCTGAAGAGCAGAAAGCACACTGCATTTTATTCATCTAAAATGAGACAACCCACTGAGCCTGAATGCTTCATAGAAAAACAACAGAGAAACAGAAGGAATGGAGCTACCTCCCTGGAAGCAGAGGTAGCAGTTTAAACAGTTACACAATTGCTGCTGCAAACGAGAACATTCTGTACAATCAGAAGAGGCTTAGCCTGAACCAAGAGTCTAATATCATCCGGTCAGAACTTTTCACAGCCTGGGTTGTAACCCTAGCCATCTATGGATCACCCTACCAGAGTACCGTGGGCCCCAAACCAGATAGCATTTTGTTTGCTCCAAGGCTTAACATAGGAACACAGAGGAGTGGGGAGGGGCTTGCCCTGTCCTTGCGCAGCCCTGAGATCCTCCTGTGCACGGTGCGCCTGCACGTTCCTGGAAACCCTCTCCGTGTGCATTTCTCTCATGTCCTTGCTATACTCAAAGCAAGATAAGGAAAGCAAAAAATAAACAAATGGCAAAGAAGTCACATTGTTCTTAGTGCTCTGGAAAGGGAAGATCGTCCCGTTGTTTAGGTACTGGTTTACTTCTTCATTTGTCTTCTTGGTGGCACTGCGAGGAGACTTCTATTCAGCAACAGGCTCCATTGCAGGCTGCAGATTCACACAGGAGCATCTTCCTTCAGCCAGTGCCCGTTGTTACCTTAACAAACTACCAAACACTCAGAATCCTACCCGCGCAAATGTATTGTCTTGTAGTTCAGGGGGATGGAAGTCCAAAATGTGTCTGCGAGAGTGAAGTTAAAGTGTGGGTGGGACTGTGTCTCCGACAGGCTCTCAGGCACCCCCTGACTCTCCAGTGTCTAGAGCATCCAGGGATTCTTGGTTCACGCCCCTACTCTTTCTCCAGAACTGACAACAGCATCCCCAGACAGCCTTGTGCTGCTGCCCCTTGTTCCACACTCTTCTGCATCCCTCTGCCACTTGTCGGACCCACTTGGATTGACCAGAAAAATCCCCCTATCTCAACGTCCTTAACCACATCCACGAAGTCCTTTTTCACTGTGTGTGTGGCATAGGCAATGATATAATCTCTGGTGCTGAGGTTAGAACTGGGCCCTCTGGGAGGAACTACTATTCTGTCTCCCACCGTCCCAGTCTGAAATTCTTCAATTTTTCTGATTGAAACTGACCAAATTTATTTTAGCCTATTATTTCTCATTAGACTTTTTATGCTTTTAGGTAGGTTCACAAACACGATATTCATAAATTATTCTTAGACCTCCTTTCGTGGTGGTTTCCCCTCTTCCTCCTCTTTTCCTTCTCCCTTCTCTTCTTCTTTCATCTCTTTCTCCTCCTTTTCCTTCTTCTTTCTCTCTTTCTCTATCTTTTTGGTACTGAGGATCAAATCCAGGGCCTCACACATGCTAGGCAAGTGCTCTATCATTGAGCTATATCTTCGGCCCTTTTCATTTTTTATTTTTTAGACAGGGTCTCACTAAATTGTTCAGGCTGGCCTTCAACTTCAACCTGCTTCACCCTCCCAAGGAGTTGGGATTATAGGACTCTACCTTCTCACCCTAACCCTGATTTCCTCTTATGCGTGAGGGTGCATATTTATCTCCCTTGATACTTCCCTTCCAGACATCCTTCTAAAGAAATAATTCTTTAAAACACATTAGTCTGACTTTGATTTTTAAACCAAAATGGACACTACACCTACAGACTCCCAAAACAGTGACCTGACACTTACTTTTCTCCAAAATGCATTATCTGGGAAGAGCCCAGGCACTTAGCCAGGAAGGAGAGCCTCCCCCAACAATTCACATAAGTCTCCACCTCTGCATTCTGTGCCCAGTGCGCCTCCCGGTCCTGCTGCCCCTGGCCTACTGAATCACCTCAGCTCAGACCTGCCGTGTTCCCTTTCTCACCCACTTCCATCTGGGGGACTGAGTTACCTGACTCTGATTTCTAGGCTCTCCATGTGTGGTAAGCAGCATAGTACCATCCTCCTGCAAAGACACCCTCATCCCAATCTCAAAAACCTGGAACTATGTGTCACCTACATGCCACATTGACTGAGGATGAAGACCTTGAGAAGGAGATGATGCCTTCATTACTTCTGTGGGCTCAGTGTCTGGATGCTTCAAAGGACATTTCCTGGCTGCAGAGAACTGAGAGAGATGGCAGTGGCAGAAGGAACAGATACCCCACTACTGATTCCGAAGTGCAGTGGGCTGTGTGCAGGGACTGAGGGAGGTCTGTAAAAGTGGAAGGGGGAAGGACTGCTGCTTCACCCACACCTTGACAGTGGCCCAGGAGACCCCTGTCAGACTTGTGATCTATACAGAACTGTGTGTCAATCATGTCATGCTGTTTTAAACCTCTAAAGTTAGTAATGTGCTACAAAAGCAATAGCAATTTCATACAGTTCACTTTCTTTTTTTCAGCCATGCTGATGAGTTAAGCCCACTAAGTTAATGTGTTCAAAGTCATCAGTGGACTGTCAACACCTCCTCCAGTCCATTAGCTAGAATTTAAATGAGACGCACATAGTGAAGACCTCTGCAGGACTCCATCTCAGAACATCTTGGGTGGAACTAGAAGTGAGATTAATTATTACCTTGAGTTTCCTGGAAATAGCTTGACATCTAAGTCAATCTGTACCCTTCTTGCAAAACATGACACTGGACAGGTTTATCTTTGTAAAGATTACCTTTTCTGGTTTTCCTCTCCTGAAGTGGCAGTCAGCTCCCCACATACATGCTCTATACCAGTGAACCCCTCAGCGTGTATGCATGGGAACACACACACACACACATCCCTCAGGAGAGAAACTATTTCAAAAAATTAAATCTACCTGAGAGAGAGAGCTTGGAATAAATCTGTCTCATCCTTGGTTCTTGATGGAAAGAGTTAAAATCTCATAGAATATCCAAGTATGAATTTAAAGTTAAAATTAAATTTAAAAGTGTTGGGGGCTAGAATTCTCTCTAAAAATAAAACAAAAATACAGAAGAATGGACTTTAATGCAGGTCTCAGAGAATTCCTGTAATAAAGTTCCAAGTGACAGTTGTTTGTAGAAAAAGAAAGAAGGGGCAGGAGAGAGAGACAAAAAAGAGAGATGGACTGACAGACAGACAGCTAGAGATTGAGATTCTAAAACAGGAAGAAAAACAAGCTACCATAAAAAGAAACAATACTTTATATAATCAGACCATAAAATAATATATAAAATGATCAGATATGATTATGAAATATATATAGTTGACATATTTTAAAACTAAAAAGTGAAAAGATGAAAAAGGTCCAGAAATCTACTGTATAACATTGTGTATCACTGTGCTGGAGTTAACAATGATGTAGTATACACTTAAAAATTTGCTAAGAAGATAAATCTCATCTTATGTATTTTTACCACAATATTGAAGTGTAAAGGTTATACCGAAAGATCAGTATATAAATAAGAGACTGTCAAATATAACCAGGTATATTCTTAGTGCAAATATCAGTTAGAAATTCAAGAAACAAAAGCAAAGTAAGTAATCATAACTGCAAAAAAAAATGTATAAAGATCAACCTGGAAAAGTTACCAAATATTCAGGAATAAATGGTAAAGAGATGAAAAACATTAAAAAAAGGTAAAGAGATAAGGCAGGTCCAAAGGAAAGTCCTAGACTTGGACCACCGAGCTAAGATAATGGAGAGAGTGGGAAATATTCCAAGAGATAATAGATAAAGCCTTTCCATGACTGATTCATGACAGTAATCTCTGATTCATGGAGGCCATGAACATCCACATTCCCAGAGAAATCCTCACCCAGATCCCCAAAGTGAGCCTATAGAATCACCAAAGACAAAGAGGAAGTACTCAGAGGGAAAGGCAGAAACCTTCAAGAATATCAGCTCACAGCTGGGTCATAAAGATTTGAAGCTATCTTTCAAACGTGAGGTTGAAATGAACACAGATTCAAGGAGGAAAAACCTGAACGAGATTATTAGCAATAAACGCTCTGTACAGAAACTCCTAAAGGGAGAATTTTAAAAAGGAGAATCTCAGAAGGAAATAAGATGATTCTCAAGAAGAAAAGTAGAATAAAGAAAATTATAAGCATGTGGGTAAACATTTTAAGGTACAGAATAATAAATGTCATGTCTAACTTGTTAAAGAAGAGAGAAATAAAAGACTAAATAAAAATAATGTAAAAGTCATAAATGGATAGTAGGGCAGGTTATGTTAGTGCCAAGCAGCACAGTGGCACTGGAAATATTAAATAGCAGCCCTTTTCCAAAGCATTTCTGGAATCCAGTTGCTTCAACCTTAGGTCAGTTGCTGACGTCTCATGCAAACTCCTATGCTTGCATTTTTATGAACCAAGTTTCCTAACTGTGGCACTTTGCTACATGCCCAGAGCATTTAAATAGCTAAACCAAGTGCAACACAGGCCCAAACTCTCAGATTTTTGCTTTTTCCATTTTGTCTCCATTTAGTTTCTAAGAGTGATGAGATAACTGCAATGACAGCAGTCTAAGTGGTTGTGTATTTTGTCTAAAATATCCTGAAATCATTCTGAGTTATTATGGAAATACCCAGATCTGCTTATTATGTCGTTATGATGGGGAGGCTCCACGATCCTCCCACTGATGCTGTTAAGATGACATCATTAAAGGATTAGTGGTGTAATGTCTGAGGGGCTTAGACAGCAATTTGAGCCTTTCAGAGGTGCACAAGGTAATTTTAAATAAATTCCAGGTCTTTTCTGATGATAGTTCTCAATTCGACCATAGCTACCTTTAAAGTAATGCTAATCGGATGAGGTAATTTTTAATAAAAAACTTGACACGTAGAAGGTCCTCAGTAACAGTAGCTACCATTCATTGTTCTTCAAGTTATTTCTGGGTAGAATCGAGATGAACACCAAAAGTATGGCCAGAGTGATGGACTGTTTGTCTTCTGAAGTATTGGTTCCCACTTTGGTTTGCAACTTTCCGAGACCACAAAACTGAGGGGAACAGAGAGATATTTCGCTATGACTTTACTTAATTTCTGGGGATTTCTGATTCATTGAGTTGATGAATGTTTAGAAGCACTTAGTATTTTCTGGGCACTGAAGATGTGAAAAAGTCTGAAGGAGTTCAGAGCTGGCCAGTGTGACTAGTAAGGCTGGTGTTTGCACAGAGGCTGTTGGGCACAGTGCTAGACACTGTGCTTGCTCATAGGGACATGGAGATGACCAGATTATATGTCTTAGGATCACCCCAGACAGAGACAACACAAATAAGTCAAGAGCTAATACAAAGCATCACAACCAAAGAGCCATGAACAAAGCTGGAAGCTACAGGAGATAGAACAGATAATCCTATCAAGAGGAGTTGCAGAAAATTAGAAAAGAAGTTGACATATGAAATTGAATTTTATATCTGAGTCAAAAATAAGAGACAGCATTCCAGATGGACGCTACTGTATATGAACCTGGAGCCATGAAAGCGTGGGCCAGGTTTGAGGAGCTGTAGAGTTGCATGTGACTTGACTCTTTAGCAGTAGCTGAAAGTTGTTGAAATCTTAGGCCGAGTAATTAGACTAGAGTCAGTTTGGAACAAATCCTAAAGTCTTTACAAAGAATTTAAGCCTTATCCTGGAACAGTAAGAATCAGTAGGAAATTTGAAGCAGGGGATGGTTATATCCAATATTTTAAAAATTGATTTGAAGAGGTTAGTGTTAAAGGTACTTCAGAAATGAAAGAGACTTCTGGGTATGGTGGTGCATGCCTATAATCCTAGCACTGAGGAGACTGAGGCAGGACAATTGCTGCAGGTTTGAGGCCCGCATGGGCTACACAGTGAGTTCAGGGGAATCCTGAACTGCATAGCAAGACTTTGTCTCCCCGCCCCACCCCAAAAAAGAAATGAAAGTGACTAAAGGTCAGGAGGAAAAAAAACAGTTCAGAGACCACTGCAGTAGTCTAGATAAGTCATGATAATGATATGAATCAAATCAGAGCACTGGGAATACTGCCAAATACATGAGAAGAAATTTAACAAGCAAAATGACTAATCAAATGTGGTAGAAGAAAAGAGAAATAAATATAATCGAGAGTTATTTAACTTGAGAAATTGAGTACAACATTTCACTACTATCTAAAAGAAAAAAAATGCAGGATGTAGAGCAGGTCTGGTAGAAAACTAGATAAATTCCACTTAGCTTGAGATGCTCACAGTATCTGAATAGGGAAGATGGTATCTAGTAATAATTCTAAGTATGACAATGACAGTTTGGTGAGATAAAAATTTGGTAGTGATAGATGAGGTTGTGGAAGTCATCTGGTCAATTCAAGATTTTAACCAAAAGCAAATGTAGGGACCAAAACAAGAGGGCCCAAAGATTTGTCCAGAACAACTAAGGTCATTGGAAGACCAGTCCCATCCAAGGAAACCCACAATGCATTGCACGCTGCTCAAGTAAAAAAATGCTACATTTCTACTGCTCTAGCACGCCTAACTCCTTCCAGCCATGACTTCCTAAAAACTCACTCTCAGAATCCTTGAACTTTCCTTTATATCCTGGAATTGACTGAAGTCTTTGGGAGAAGGAAGGAATATTATAAAAATATACAGAAAAGAAGTTGATACACCAAGAAAACACAGAGCCATAACATTCACCCCAGACTAAAAGCCTCTGTCTTCTGTGAGAACTGTACTTGTATCCTATTTTGAAGGTTTATATCTATCAAGTGACTATCTATCTCACTCCACCCCATACTGACTTGCCTAGAGAAGATGCCACAGGAGGCTAAAATAAGAGTATTTTTACATTTTACTCTTCACAACATGAGTTCCTTCTTCCAGCTTCCGTGCTATCTCACGTGTCTCTCTTTGAAGACAAAGGCAGCCCAGAAGACCATGACATTTCTTACAGGAAATGACCTTGGATTTATCTCTCTTTGCTCATGAATGTTGCTCTACCTTTGTCTCTGTATTTATCTCCTTGAAATATATTAAATTTAAAGATAATGAGACAAGATCTAAGCTCCCCCCATTAAATCTTCCTGGAAAGACTAGAAATCTCAGTGTTCTCAGACAATAAGTCTCTTCTCTACCTGTTAAATGATAGTAAGTTAGGATAGCAAAAAAATTTAAATTGACTATTTAAATTGCTTTCTATATCAGCTGCTCTCTGCCTGGGAAATGATGTATTCATACGAGTTTATGGCCAGATGATTCATGAATCCACAAAAGAAAACCATTAGTTCTCTTTAAAACTTCAGTTTTACTTGAAAATTTGAAGGGGATTTTGCCTTAATATTCAGTAAGCACAAATATATTAAAGAATAGAGTGCCAAGTTTACACCCAGTTTTTCCAAGATAAAATGTGAGACTTCAAAGACATTTTAGACCTCTAGACAGGTTTCTCCCAGTCCTTTAAATCCAAGAGACAAATTCCATCTCTTCTCCCACTGGGGTGTCTGAGATGCCTGGGGGATATTCTTGCAGAAGAATAAGAGGAGAAAACAAATTCCCATGTCAGTCTGGCAAAACAAAAGTGTCTGGAGGATAAAATAGAGTAAGAGTACAGATGTTTTCCTACTGATGATGTTCTAACCTTATGATTGCGTATAATGGTACACATGCAGTAGAAATTGTACTTCCAGTTTTGAATTTTGATCTTTTTCCAAGCTAGCCACACACAGTCCAGTCTTCTTTGGAGATTCTGGGCAGTGGCAATGAGCCCAGCTCCCGTCTAGCCACTAGCTCTCAAGGGGAAATATTTTCCTTACACTACGGTGAGTTGTCGGGTCATGAGTAAGCTAAAATGTCAGTAGGTTAGATGGATTGTGTTCTTGATTTATGATATTTTTAAGTTATAATAGTTTTATCAGGATAAAACCCCATGATAATTGGGGGAGCATCTGTATACAGGACCAGCACGAACAGTAATTAAGAGATGAGAGAATAGGTGGAGAAAGCTAGACTAAAGAAGCATGGATTACCCACTGGCTTCATATCCCTAGGAAAGACATGACATTTCCCTAAGTCTTAGTTTCCTCATCAGTAAAATGAAGGAATTGTACCAGAAGAAAAGCCACAAGATATTTGAACTTTTTGAATACTGTCCAACATTTTAAACTTACATCTCAAATAAAAACCTAGGCTCTTAGCTTTTCTTGAAAAACTAGAACATCTCACCTCTGAGCCCAGGGAATTCCCACATGGCAGTTATCCACTGGCGTGGAGCAGAGACACTCCTTAGTTGGGACCTGAGTCCTGTTCAAGAGGCTTAATCTGGGCCCAGTCACTGTCTTCCCTGAATCCAAAGACTGTGATGTCCAACCCGGTAGCTCCTAGCCATATAGGTGATTTAAACTTAAATGCAGGGGCTGGGGATTTAGCTCAGTGGTATAAGCGCCTGCCTTGCAAGCGCGCAGTCAAGAGTTGGATCCCTGGTACCAAAAAAAAAGAAAAGAAAAGAAAAAAGAAAAACGTACATGCAAATTAAAATGAAACAAACTTCAAAATTCAGTCACACTAACCAGTTTCCAGTACTCAATAGCCACAGGCCACTAATGGCCACAAAACTGAACATCAAAGATACAGAAAAATTCCATCATCACAATAGGTTCCATTACACAGGGCTACGGAAATTGGAATATGTGGCTCCAGGCAAGATAACACTTTAGGTCTCTCAACAGGGGCCCAAACCAGCAGCAGGGATTGCAGTTATTATATAAATATCTATTTTTTAAAATCTTTCCTTCCCTATCTCTCATTATAGCTGGAGAGGGTGCTAGGAACACAGCTTTGCCTTCTAAATCAGCTGTGCAGGGCAGCTAGAAGCTGCAGTTTTATGACTTTGAAGCCCCAGTCCAGGCAGGAGCCTCAGCCCCAACTCTCCCCGCAACCTGCACCAGCTCAGCTGCAGCCGAGGGAGAGGTGGCAGTTCCCATCTCTTTCTCAGCAAAGGGTGTTTAAGGCGGCTAAGCAAATAGTGGCCATTCCAGAGACGGAAGCTCCACCACAAAAAAATTAGGCAAATCTAAAAGTGATTAGTTATGGACACAACGTAGTTGAATAAGCAACTGGAAAGTTTGCCCCCCAGCACAGAGGCTGGCCTCAAAACTTCAGGAAGGGGAGCAGCAGGTGTGAGCAGCACTTTAGTGATGCTAATGTGTAATTAGGAATGAGCAGGCTCCTCTGTCGTCTCATTCCTTGCAGCCAGCCCCTCCAGGAGCGCCATGGAACAACCCTTAGTAAGCAGTTAATAAGGCCCTGCATGTGCCAGCCACCAGCAAAATTGCCTTTTGTCTAACATTTTCATTTGAGGTACTGGCCTTCTCTACTGCATCACCAAACATGAGATTGTCTTCTAGTCTTTTACTAGAATTCAAATTTGGGAAAGACCATTCCTGTCATCTTGGAAGAATTAATGTGGTGATTTGACGTTGTTTAAAACTTTATCTACCCAAGGAAGGTAAAACATTGCCTCTCAACCCAACCCACAGGTCATGAAAAACACCTGCGCCTGGGCATCACTCTGGCCCAAGCAGGTCAGGATGGGGGGCCCTTAATTAATCCTTGAGGCAGTGGATATGCTGGTTAATCCGATTTGGTCATTTTGCAATGTATACGTGTATCCAAATATCATTGAACTCCATAAAAATAAACAATGATTACCTGTCAGTTAAAAATATGGCAAACATGAGGTTATGTGTTCGATCCCTGGTACCTCCCCATAAAATAAAAAAATAAAATAAAAATAAAATTGAATTATTTAAAATCACTTTTAAAGGGGGGGTCAGGGATTTAGCTCAGTGGCTTGAGCACCTGCCTGGCAAGCACAAGGTCATGAGTTTGATCCCCGGTACCAAAAATAAAAAGAAAAGAAAAGTATTCTGAAGGCGTCTATGACATAGCAGGACTAAGAATCACTGGATTTTGTAATCTGGGGCATCCCTCACCATCCTGCCCATTTTCAGTTGTTCACTGGCCTGCAGGACTCTTCTGTGCCTTGACCTCTCTGCCAGATGGCTGGTCACAGCTCTGAGCCTGGTGACCACAGCACAGGGGTTCATGTGCACAGAGTACAAGCATTGACGACTCAGGTGCCAAGAGCTCCCACATTTTCTGTCTCTAGCCCAAGATCCAAGAGAAATTTGGATCCCTCCTACTTTACTGGGGTCCTGAGCCTGAAAGGGAGAGTGAGATACTTCACTGTGGAATTACACTGTACCCTGAGTATATGGGCCAGCAGGGAGATGACGAGAGGAATCCAAGAAGTTTGGGGAGAGGAAAGGAAAATAATTAGCTGCACAGCTGTTAAGCCATGTAATGGGGAGCGAAAGGGAGAGGAAAGACAGCAACATGATGTGACCAGACACAGGTCTGGCACTCGGGAGTGGCAGCAGCTGCCCATTTTCTGTGTGTGGCACCCAAATTAAGCACATGCCCTCACATGTCCAGAGCAAGGCCTGACAAGCACAGATGGCAGATGAAAATATGAGCACCTGGGCTTGTCTTCACCCTGATAGGGCAGAGCTCCACAAGAAACCCGCAGTAATTTCTGGACTGTTGTGCAAACCCAAGAAATAACCGTGGGTCCTGCTGCCTGGCGTCATCCCTGCATATCTAAGAAGCAGTGAAATACGGGACATCTAGAATTACAAGCTCCCGCACACGTGGGTTAGCTCAGGGGCCTCGGCTGCAGAGCTGTCCTCTCCTGACCTGGCCTAATCTCTCCCTAATGAATTTTCTCTTGATATCTCAAACAGATGGCTCCACGGGAGAGTAAGCACACTATCCAATCTCGCGGCATTACTGTATACACAGGAAAATGTGGGTTTTACTTTTTGAAAAAAGTACAACAAACGCAATCCTGTCTCTGGGGCTCTCACTATCTTATCAGACATCCTGGGACCCAGGCTCCACTCTCCTGGTATCCTGGCTTTCTGGATGGCATTTGTTGAAGGCTGGCTGTTCTGCCCATCCCAAGGACATCTGAGAGCCTTACTGAAGAGCGCTGGGCTGTGAGGGCCATTCCTTCTAACCAGGGCTTCAGCTTAAGGCTTTACACATCAGGTAAAAGTGGGGGCCCTGAGACCTCTTTCTCAACATTTGATTCCCTTTCCAGAGAAAAGAAAAGGAATAAAATACACCGTCCTTTGGTACAGTTACCACCTAGAGCATTTGGCAGTCAGAAGTGCTTATTAAAATCAAGTCTCTGGGCAGAGGAAGAAGGTAGATTCAACAGAAAATGCTCCATGAACCCTAAAATAACCATCAAGCACTAGCAGAGGTGAAGCACCCCCAGGCCCTCCCTATAGATGAGGCTCCAGACTCAGAAAAGGTGTGAAGAAATCTTAAAAACAATCAGTTCCAGTGGCTTTCCAACCTGGCTGCATATGAGAACCACCTGGGGAACTTTCAAATCTTGATCTGGCTCTCAGCCCAGAGGCAGAATCACAGGCACAGGATCTTGGCAATTGGGCTTTTTTTTAGTCCCCCAGATTATGCAATTTTGGTGCTCAGGGACTCTTGAGTGTGGCAGAAATAAGACTAAAATCCTTATCCCCTCCTCCAGAGTGTCCTAAACTTGATTGTGCACATCAATTACCTGATGAGATTCCTATTAAAGTACACACTGTGATTCAAAGGCCAAGGGTGGGCCACAGATTCTGTATTTCTGAAAATATCTCAAGTGAAACAGATGTGGCTGCTGGTCTTGGACCACACTGTGAAGCTCTGGGCCTGCCGTGTTGTTCTCCAGATGAGTTGCATGCCTGTCGCCTTTAGTCTTTCTAACATTAAGACTAGGGAGCTGGTGTGGTAAAGAGGTTGGATCCAGATGGCCCATGATTTAATATGATTCTGGAATTTAATTGCTATGGAATCTTGAGCAAATCATCTAACCTGATTTCCTCAGGTGTTAAAATAGACAGGAAACTAATAATGCAAACTTCACAGAGTGGTTGGGCTGATTAGACGAGATATGTAATATTTTATGAACTGTAAAGCACTGCAAAGTAGGAAAGTTTATCATCAGATTGGCCTTGGAAAGATGTCAACATTATTAGCCTTTACAGTGCTGGTCACTTACATGAGCACATACGTGTTTATATCCCTTGGTTTCTCCTAAAGAGGCTATGTATGTGGCCATACATGCATTAGCTGAGTTTTATATCTTAAAAGTGTTTCAGCTGCCCTATGACTGTGTGTTTGCATTTGTAGCGTGTGTGTGTTCTTGTTCTACTGCCTAGGGTGGAGGTACTTTAACCAGGAGTCAAGAATGAAGAACAGTGTTCAGGAGCAGCAGCCAAATTGGTAGCTTTTCTTGCTCGTCTCCACTCACTGCCAGAGCACACTCTTGGCCAAAACAAGATGGCATCATGCCCTGGCCAGTTTGATCTCAATGTTCTCCACATTGCGTCCCGGCTGGGGTGAGAACTGGGGCCGTGTCTCGTGTGCAGCCTACTCAGGAAACAGCTAGGACCCTGAACCTTTATGAAGTGTCAGTCCCCGACTCACATATTTAGCTAATACCAGTCATGCCATCCATGTGCGTTCATTCCCCAAAGAAATGAAAGCCTTGGCAAATTCTTGAACGGCATTTTGGAAGCTTCTGCCGAGATTGCGCAAACGCGTTTGGCACATACTTTAGGGACCACGCAGTTCCCTGGGTTCAATCGCAGAAACAAAATGTACTCGTCCTACTTCCGAGATGGTTCTGAGGATTTGCCTCCCTTGGCCGAGGAACTGCTTCCTCGCTGATGTCATCCTGCACTGAGTGGAAGGCAAACATCTTTGGGTTCAGCAGTTTAGGACCAGAAGTGAGAGAAGGTGGGGACCACAAGGGAATACCCCCAGGCTTGACTCTTTCAGGGCAGCTGAGAGAGTCACACACCGATTTTTACAACCGAATGATCTTAAAATAGAATTGCACTGACTGAGTTTGTGGGTTGATCAGATGATAGGGGCCGTCCAGCTGCAAAACCCTCGGGCAAAGGTTTCTGGTCCCAAAACCACCACCACAAAGTGGGATCTTATGGGGTTCCAGCTGCTGCTACACATACCCCACAGGAGCACCAGTTCCTTGTGGCCCAGGACATGTGACATCCAAATTTAGGATGAAACAATTTCCATGTACCGCTCATGCCTTGCTTTCAAGTCATTGTGTCATATCTCAGACACTCAGTGACTGCACTTTCTCAGCCAAATTGAGGCGGGTGCTGCTGGACTGAGTTCATTTCTCAACTCCAGTTGTCTCCCAGCGCACAAAGTACTGAGCTTGCTCGGGGAGCCTGAGAAGGCCATTCTGTGGAAGCTGTTTCTTTTATTTACTTTTTAAAAATAGTTCCCCTTTCCTGTTTTTATACTTTTCACCTATATAATTCAGACTTTTCATGACCAGATCAGACTTCCCCAATGCCTCTAACATTTCAGACCACCGACCTGCACTGGTGTTGGTATCCACAATAAAAACCATCAGCGGTCAGGAGAATCAGACACCCTTGTCATTCTGATGTTTGCATAATTAAGTTGCAGAAGACAGTAAAAGATGTAGACCATCCTTCGGGACTGACCAACCATCTAGGATTCATTTCTGGTTGCCCACCAGAATCCCTTGGAAGCTTTTTAAAACCCCCAATACCTCTAGCCCAGTGTGGCAATGCACACCTTTTATCTCAGTAGCCTGGGAGGCTGAGATAAGGGGATTGCAAATCCAAAATCTGCTTGGGTATTAACCCTATCTCAAAATAAAAAATAAAAAATGGGCTAGGCGCAGAGCTCAGTACAAAATCCCTGGGTTCAATTCTCAGTGCTGAGATGGGTGACTCCAATACCAAGCTCCTTTACTGAACTGTGAACCTGGCTCTCTTGGGGAGGGGGGCAGATATTAGTATTTGGTAAAATTTCCTCCATTCCTGATTCCAGGGCCAGCTGAAACTGAGAAATCACTACTTTCACCCAGCTCCTTTTTCCCTAGATATGAATATTTAACACCAAGAACTTTGATTAAGGTCACACAGATCATTAGGGATATCCCAGCTACATCAGCTGCTGGGTCAGGTTTTCTGTTTTAGTGCCAAATCCAGGAAAACAGAAGTAAGTGGTCCTTGTAACATGCAGCCAGGTGAGCCATTTTACAAAGGATTAAGAGGGAAGATATTGGAATCAGACTTCCTGGGCTGCTTGTTGAAAGAATTCATTGACTGACTGATCTGAATCCAGTTCTGCCACCCTACTTTGGGGCCTTGGCAAACCCCTGAACTTTACAAAAACTTTGTGTCCTTTGGCTATAAAATGGGGGAAGATGGTATTTGGGGTGGCAAATGGTGAGTCTGCAATACAATGATGTCCATAGCATGCCAAATTCTCAAAAATGGTCCACTGTTGTTGCTAATCTAGTCATAGATGTATAGATACCAGTTCTCAGGCTTTATGGTATTAATATCTGAAGCCAGAAACACTTGATATACAGGAAGCAAGGGTGGGGATTGGCCTAAAAGCACAGATGCATGGACTAAAACACCAACGTCCGAGAAAACATGGTCCTTCTTGACTTCCAAGGTAATTTATTAGTTTCATGTCAAACCACATTACTTGGAATGAAACTCCCAGTCTGCTGCTTTCCCTTTGGGGCTCTTTAAACACATGCAGTGTTCCAACATTCAACAGGCACAGGAGTAGAGGATGGAAACACTGACCCTTCAGACAAAACTGACCAGGTCATGGGGATTTTCCACCCCAAGGATCTACATCAGATGGCAAGTGGCAGCACAAGGAAAAATAATTGGCACTAGAAAATCCTTTCCCAAAATTTCATCCTGATTTCAGCATTTGTTTTAGTTATTTTCCCCACTGCTAGGACAAAATATCCAACACCCACAAGTGAAAGTAGAAGAGGTTTATTTTGGCTCATGGTTTGTAGAAGTTTCAGTCCATAGCCGACTGGCTTCAAGTCAGGATGGTGTGGCAGAGGAGGGTTGCTCATGGCATGGTAGAGAGGAAACAGAGGGATTCAAAAGAGGAATAGGGAAGAGATAAACTTCTTTTAGGCCACATCTCCAGTGATCTAGCTCTTCCGACTAGATCCCGCCTCCTAGCATCCCATTAACTATAAACACATCAGTGGACTAGTCCACTGAGAACATATCACACTCCCATGATCCAGTCACCCCCAAAAGTGCCATCTATGAATGTATGCAGCATTGTTTTGGGGGAGGGGAGAATCTAGCTATAAGCCATTACAATACCTAAATTATTGAATCCACCATTTCTTGCTCATTTTGATTCAAAATTTCATTTCTTCATGATTTCCCTTTGTTCTTCACTCTGCATCTTCACTGTGAAAGAAAAATCTCTCTTCTCTGCTGCCACACTCCTAGCTCAAGTCAAATCCCTTGAATTTTTCCTGAATTATTTTCCTGAATTCTTTGAGACTGGAAGTGTGGCCTGTAGTGTAGTAGTTTAGGCAGAGAGTTTGTTAAAAACACAGCATCTCAGGTCCCACCTAAGACCTGCAGAATGAGACTATTTTGAAGAACTTCTCTCCTCATTCTCCTGCTCTGCACCCACACTGGTTGTGCCAGCCATCCTCACTAAGAAGCTGCTGTTGGTTTTTCCAAACCTCTGTTCCCCCAGATCTTCACATCTTTATCATTTACCCACTCCTCCCTCACTGTCATGTCTAAGGTACCAAAACCCAGCTGTCCTACTCTGGCCTCATTACTCCTCACCCAGTCTCCTGTTACTCCCCTTCATAGCAACTAACTTGAAATCATCTGGTTTCCTTGGTGCTGGTCTGTACATGTGTTACCAGCTCTCTGCCCCAACATGTCAGCTCTTGGAGAACACAGCCCTGTATGCCTGGCTCTCTTAGCATCCCTAGAATGTGCACTGGATTAATGTTTCTTGCAAGAGTTTATGACAAATGTCATTTCCTTTATTTTGAGCCTTACCATCATCTTATGACCACTGGTTCAGACATTGCCCCACCATTCCACTGGGGAGCTGCCAAAGGTTTAATGAGTTGCCCAGAGTTAGTCAGCTAGTAAATCATATTAGGATAACCCAAATCATATCTTCTCATTCCAAGTTTTTTGATTTCTTCAACATGCCACACTCATCAACTATCAAGTCCTATATTTAAGGGCATCCATAATTTTTACCTAATTTAACTTTTCTCATCTTTTAAAAAGTATTTTTTTAGCATATTCCCCCCACATTACCACAAAGCTATATGTGCACTTTTCTTCAAACATGCACCACATTTTCCTGGATTCTCTCTTTTGTTTCTACAGTCCTGGGAATCTACAGTATTTCTCCAAAAATAAGACCTCACCAGAAAATAAACCCTAGCAGAATTTTTCAGAGGTTCATAATTTAAGCACTACCACAAAAATAAGCTCCAGATGTCAACCAGATGGACACATTGCAACACATGACAGAGGTATTGAATTATAAAATAATATTAATTTATAACTAAATATGAGTAATATTATTAACATTAGTACTTAAAATAAATGATAATATAAGGTAAAATAAAGTATGTGTACATAACCAAGCAGATGCCTTTGCATGAGAAGTAATTGCCTATGTGGACTGATGAAATTGAGACTGAATGGACCAATGGGACCAATCAGAATAGAGAAATAATGCACGAATAATGTGCATTGTGCATTGATAAAAAATGGTTGTGTCTAATATGAATCTTCATAATTCAATATGTCACGTGTTGTAACAGACATATTTAATGCACTTGTGTGAAGTGAAAAAAATATTTTCTGAGTTTAGTCCCTTCTGTGCAAACCATCATTCTTAAATATTATCACTTTTACTTCCACTTCTGTCTTGTAAGTCTTCAATTAATACTTGGTACAGTGGAAACCTTATGAAACCCAGCTTGCAAGAGGTCACAACTCAGGTAAAGAATTCCTGGGACAAAATCACCGACAGCTGTGTGGATAGTGCTGTATGAACAGGCTACATGGACGGGAAGGGCTCGTTTAAGGAGAGCTCCATTGATGGGTCTGAGGAGAAGCTTGAGTCAATGGTTCTACAGCAAATGGAGTCACAAGACATTGAGGCCAGAATTTGGGTTTGGGAGAGTTATAGAGATGTTCCAGAAGAAAATGACATGACTATATTTGAATAAATGTAGATTTTTGGACATGAATAAATGTATAAACATAGATTGTTGTAAGTGAATAAATGTAGATTATCGTACATGAAAAAAATAAGACATCCCATGAAAACAAGACCTATCCTGCCTTTTGGAGCAATAATTAATTTATGATCCAGTGCTATTTTCAGGGAAATACCACTAGCATGTTTCTTCTAATCACCTAGCCAGTCCATCTATGTTGAAGTCATACTTCCCTTGGATGTTCTGTAGCATATAAATAACCCTTCATAAAGAATATAGGCTCCAATGTGCTTTTTTTCCTTCTCACATCCTGACACTGTCCCCGCACCCTTTCCTAACTTTCCTTATGATACATCATTGTAACCTGCCTGAATTTACAGGTTTGTGGTATTTGTCGTTCTTCACCTGCCCTCTCACTAGCCTATGCTCTCTGGAAGGCTCTGTGCCTATGTAAACTCCTTGTTATACATTCCATATACATTTACTAAACTCACTTGATCCACCTGGCTGTATTTAAGAATCTGCGCATCTCAGAAATCTTATGGAAAATATTCACCGTATCCAGTGTGGGATACAAACACGGTCTCAGAGACCTATGAAGAAATCAGAGACTCAAAAGAGAAAGAAGAAACTGATTATCACATGTTCCTATAAATAACTCTGAAGAACTTTTTCCCCAGGTTTCAGAAAAGGAACGAACACATAAATACTCATCTATTGTTCTTCTCCTTGAGAAGACAGAAAATAAGATGAAGGGAAAAAATAAAGACACAAGAGAAGAAAGTTGACCTTACATTGTCCATATTGGTTGCTGAAGACAGGAATTTTTTCAGCTCTGCATTTGTCTTGTACACAATCCAGTCAGCAATCCAAAGGCAGGATGCTGGTGGTTTCCAGGCCACAGTCACAAGAGGCAAGAAAAATCAAGAACCGTGTGTTGGGTCCCAAAGAGGACTCTGCGAAGTGTGATGGTGTCATTTTGGGGCTGGGGTCTTGTTTTAGGTCCAAGTTACTCCTACAGCTTTCTCAGAAAGCCAGTAGGGTATCTTGGTCATGAATTTCTTTTTCTTTCTCTCTCATCTCAGACATTCTCAACTTCTTTTTTTCTAGGATGATCTCAGCTTCTCAAGACCAATAATCAGAGGTCAGTTTACTGTGAAGCTAATAAAGGTTGAGATTTAGGGCCCCTTGTCTGCATAAACCCTGTAGCACTGGGAACTGCTGAGACTTTCAAAGAATTCTAAGTAGGGTGGACAAGACAGTAGAGAAGAGGAAATCTTTCCTAGAAAGGTTTTTCTGCAAAACTGGCTACAAAGAACTCAGAAAGAAGAGACATGAACCTTTGAGATTCTGTTAATTTGTTATAATTTCTTTATTCATTCCAAATAAATATTTATGTTCATACCTAACCTATGATTTCATATTCTTTTTCAAGAGGATTTCCTTCCCCAAAGTATATAAGCTTTATATTTCATAAAACCTAGCCCTGCTCCTAAAGTAGTATCAAGAAATAAGAATGAATGACCTGATACATGAGACTTTTCTAAATGCCAGCTCCAGCTCATACAGCACAGTGAATGTTGTTGAATAAAAGAATATCAGGTATTGGGTCACAAGGTTAAATAAGACAGACATGGCCCTTGCGTTTGATAACTCATAGGACTGTCAGGATGATGAGCAAAAGGTAGATTCACATTCCTTATAATCCACGTTCACTATAATGAGGGTAAAAGCCCCAGTTCAGCTCTTACAGCTTAAGACAAAGGCAATTAAACATCTACCCAACCCATTTTAATACTATGACTTTGTCACAGAAGATGTGGACATTGACCTTCATCAAAGTCAGTTGCCCTCGCCACACCCTAGTCTGTGTTTACGTTCACTCACCTCACAGCTTTACTGAAACCGGGACAGACTGCATTGGAGTTAAAAGACACAGCAGCCAATCAAGCCACTGGCCGTGTTGGGAAGCCCACATCAGTGAACTGGAAGAGGAAGCAGTTCTTAGCTGTGGAAGCTCATCCACCTACTTCACAACATATAAATAGACATCTATTCTTGGGCCTCAACACAAAATTCAGTGATTTGTACAATAAGGATTTAACAGAGAACAAAAATCCAAACAACAAAACCAAGGCAGTTAGTGTGTTGATTCACAAAGGACTGCGTACTAAGTATTAGAGAATACATCTATGAACAAAACCGAGAAAGTGAGCTGCATTTTAGTAGGTAGAGGGCTGCAGAATGGGACTGCTGGTGTTGGAGCTGGAGGCAGACAATAGATGAAGTTATAAGATGAGAGAGTGTGCACCAAATAAGGAAGGCCCAAGGCATTAGAGTGAAAAGGGGTATATACTCCCCCAAGAATAGGCACTTATCTGGCAGGGCCTTCATTTATATCACAAGGGCAGGAACAAGATCTGAGACTGGTGCTTTTGAACAAAAGCAAATCTAACTGCATCCAAAAAAGAAATCTGAGACCCACAATACATTGACACTGTAGCTCAGCAGGTCCTGGGTGTGCTCACTCAACTATAAATAGATAAATATTTTCTAAAATGCAATTTTTCCAACCAGAGAAAAGATTTCATTGAATGTCATTTAGGATGGATTTTCATTTCATGTCATTTAACTGACTTAAAAAGCAATGGCCATAAATTCCTTTTAATAAGCAGTTCCATTGGGGAGGACGGGTGGGCCAACTGTCAATTAGGTGCTGCATAAAAGGATGCAAATGTCTCATAAAAGTGATGGAAGATCATATTATTGCATTAGCCATGTCGCTCTTGCTATGCTGTTACACACCATAGAATAATAACTGACACATTTGAAAGGAGGATATCATTCTGAATGTGCTTTTAAACTGTGTGTAAATGCAAACTGCCTTGAATCAGTTTTAACACCTTTGTCAGCCACTTTCCAATCCCCAAATGCAGAGGAAAATAATGAGTAGGTCAGGTAGCAGAAAGAATAAGTTATGGTCTCCATTAAGACATTTTCCAATTTGTGATATATTATGGTTGTACCTTTGAAAGATGGGTTGTCAAATCCTTTAAAATACAAAACTGATTTATCCTATCCATAAAGACTTCTAATGGTGCCATGCTTCAACCTCCAATTTTTCCCCAGCTTCAAAGATAAAGGATTTCAAAATGTCAGCAGAATCTTCTTGCAGGAGAGCAAGCAAACAAAAAAACATGAAGCAGATGTGGCAGAGGCTATGGTGGAAGGAATCAGTCTCTAAAGAAAGGAGAGAATGGGATGGGCCATACCCAACAATTCACTCAAGATAATAAGAAACCAGGGGGCCCAAAGCAATACTGGTAACCTTGGATTTTAATGGACATTGAAGCGTCATGAATGAGGAAGTTACTTGGATGGTAAATACAGTTTCACTTGTGCCCTCAAAAAACTTGGTTTCCTGGAGCTTCAGATGCAATGGCAGAGCCTATGCTCAGCTAATAAGAAATGGCTTTGCCGGAAAGGAAAGTAGAGTCATGTGGATCACCACCTGGAGTACTCCCTGAATAAACAGCAATCATCTCCACTTCGGCTAAACCTGGCCCTATCTCCATGTACTGATATGTACAGCTCGGGCTAAGCTATTTCCTTTTCTCTTTAATTGGCTCTAAGCAATGTAAATGGGGCTGGCTGAGGTGCTGATGTGTAATCTTTGAAGCTAGTGCTGTTTCCCCGCCCTGTGACTCCCATCAAAACATGGTTGAGCAGGATACAGAGCCACCGCTCCAGGGCTGTCAACTGGATTCCAGATAAGAGACTATAACTTCCCAGGGCAGAAAAGTTTGCACATCAGAGCTGAAGCATCGCCCTCTAACATTAAATGCTGCCTCAATTGTATTATGCAGATTGGTCTTTCTGCATGTCCTTCTCTCTGCATATTACAGAGGTGCTTTCAGGCCTCCCACCTAGCCCAGTTCACAGTACTCGTGTAATCCCCTCCCTGCCGTTCTCACAGTCACTCATCCTCAAGCCACTCCCTTCTTCATGAATTAAAAAAATCTGGGTTAGACGCTGGGTCAAGATCTTTTTCCCGATGAACCTTGTCCTGGCCAGACTTAGGACCCCTTGGCCCCCACAATTATAAATATGTCTCAGTGTCTTTATTCTTTCCGTGGGTTGCACTGGAAGTGGCATATTGGAATTAGCTCGCTAGATTTCCAATACTTTTTCCATGGGATTGTATATATAAACTTCCCAGGCTGTGATGAGGATGGGAAAAGGATCTCTACAGAGTCACACTGTGGATCAAGAAGAAATATTCCTCTGAGGATACTCTCAATCATTAGGCAGAGGCATGGAGGAGTGTATGTGAAAGAAACTAAAATCTAGGCATAAGACAGTGATGAAAATCTCAGCTTTTATAAGTAGAGAAAGGGAAAGTTGGCAAAAGAGCAAAATATATGACAATAAGTAGCAAATGCTATGAAGAAAAATAAAGCAGGGAATGGGAACAGGGTAGGTAACTACTAATTTAAATCGGGTTGTTAGAGGAGCCCCAGTGAGAAGGCAGTATCTGGGAAAACACAGAAAGACGGAGTGAGCCAGGCCAGCATCTGAGGAACAGGCAGAGGAACAGGGGTGCAAAAGCATGAGATGAGAGCATGTCTGGAGCACTGGGGACACAGCAAAGGCAAAGGTGTGTCTGGAACAGGACAGGAAAGGTCTGATGGCAGAAGAAGCCCTCAGAGAGGCAATGGGCAGGTCTGGAAGAGTTTTGTAGGTGTCAATAACAATAGCCATTGCAATGTTGTGAGCAGTAGAAAGGCCGCTGTGTTGGAAGAGACTGAAGAGGACAAGGATGGAAACAGGGTCACCATCTAGATGGCTGATGCAGTAAATCCAGATGAGTCTTCGCAGTGGCAATGGCCCGGGTCACAGTAGTGGAGGTGATGAAAAGTAGCCGGTTTCCCAGTGCACTTAAAGCAGAATCAATGGGTACTACTGATGCAGTGGCAATGGGAGTTAAGAGAAATACAAAAATAGGAGTAAATCATAGATTGTAGACCTGAGCATTAAAAGACTAAAATTTTTTTTATTGGGTGGGGGGAAACCTCAAGCATATGAAATTTGGATGTAGAACTGAAAGTTTGGTTTTGATATTTTTTGAAGTTGATGTGTTTAATATATAACCAAAGTAAGATCTGTTTAGGAAGTTAGATATACAAGTCTGGAGCCCAGAAAAGAGGTCAGACTAGAGACACAAAATTAGGAGCTGTGAGCACATGGGGAGGTTGTTAAAGCCACAAGACTGAATGAGACAAGCCAGAGAGCAAAATGGATGGAAAAGAAAAGAGGCCCGAGGTTTTAGCTGTTAGTGCTCCAATACTTAGCAGTCAGGGATGAGGATCACACGTGACCTAGACCCAAAAGGACTGAGCATGAGGTAGGATGAAAGCTAGAAGAATGTGGTATCCTAAGGTTAATAAAGAAAGTATATCATGGAGAAGAATCTGAGTCCAGAGAACTGTTGATATCATGGAAATAGAATAAGTAAGTTGCATTTTAGTAGGTGGGGGCTGTAGAACAGAATTGCTGACACTTGGGAGCTGAGGCAGTGGCAGGAAGAATGCTAAGTAGAAAATACACAGGAAAATGATTGCTTCTGGCTATGGTGGCCTTGTACCCACTGCAGGTTTCTGTGCAACCCAAGGAATACTTGATTTCAGACTAAAGCCCACTGTTGAACAAGACTTTCATCCTTCCTCCTCCTTCCATAAACATCTAATAACACCTCCCCTTCCTCTTGATGCCTCTTTTGCAAGAAAATAGAAGCATTAAGATGTCTTCTCTATGCCCCGTCACATCTCCCTTGCAACCTGCGCAGTGTCCTTGTGTTAATGGCTGCACATCTTCACTCTGACCTGAACTCTCTCCAAGAAAGAAAGCAAATGTGGCAAAATGTTAAGGGTTATGAACTCTAGATGGAGAATATATGGTAGAACATCTACCATCCTTGCAAGTTTAATTTTTTTCCAAAAATAAAATTTAGAAGAAATAGGTCACCATTCAATAATTACTGTAAAATGCATTTTTAACAAATTTATTTTTCCAGGTTTAGTGATTACTGATCAAAATGTTTATTGATGTAATTTTGACTGATGATATATTAACCAATGATTGCAATGATTCTTTAAGTCAGAAATAATCAAACAGGATATTACAGGACAATTAAATCATTTTTAGTTTAAACACATATATAGTAAAGTATGGTAAGATGAACAATAAAGAAGTTGGGATTATAAAATTTACTACAAAATTATGTTATGGGTGAAGAAGAAATACGAGTTCAAGGAGAAAGAAGAATGGTATAAAATTTCTAATTGGTAAAGAATTTTTTTGTGCATTTTCAAATGGATAGTAGTGCATATCAAATTCCTATAATATTAAGATTCCTCAGAGTTATTTAAAAAGAATTTTTGCAACCTTTAAAACAGTTAAACCCAGGGCTGGGTGAAGACAAGATCAGTGAGCAAAACAAAATACAAAGCCTCCCAGGAGAAACAACTCATATGCCAGAATAAAGCACCATGGAGAGACCCAGACAGGGGGAAATGGATCCTCTTGACACAGGAAGAAATTAAAACATAAAAAAGCTCATCAAATACTTTGGGACTACAACAGAGACAGCTGAAGACTGCGGGACACAGTGTTTTCATGGTTACCTGGCAAGTGTGCACCAGCTTGGATCCGCACCGGCAGGCAGAGCCACCCAGACTCGTCCCCGCTGCCACTCACAGGAAGAACTTCAGCGCTGAGGTCAGGGGTTGGTGAGCCCAATGGAGAACAGAGCCAGTGAAGGGACTTTCATTAATCCAAGGTCAGTGCTGGGAATGAGACCCCCACACACATGGGAGGGACACGACCAAATGGGTGACATGTTGGAATCGGGCAGGAGGAGCCTGAACTGGGAGTGACAGTGACTTCAGTTGGTTGCTCCCTCCCCAGAGCAGATTCGTGGGATTTGCTTGGACTGGGCCACGCCCCTGGCCGGGACCCAATGAGCCATCCCAAATCAATTCCCTGCACCAAGCAAGCACTAACTGGGTGAAAGGCTCCTGAAGTTTGGTTGGCCCGGTGGGGAGGGGCAGGCATACACAGCCTGTTTACACCTCAGTGACAAAAGCAGACAGGAGAGGGCAGAGGTCCCTCACCAGTGTGTTTTGGAGGAAACATGGCCAACAGGGAAGGGGGCTGGGACCTGCACTGTAACCTGTGTGGAGGAAGCCAGGGCCAAGACAGGAGAAAGAGGCAGGAGGAGGTCCCTAGCCCAGAACCCTGAGAACACTGAACCAGGAGAAGGAAAAACAAGGATAACTGAGGGTGGCAAACACACAACATCAGACATGGCTTCAATGGACATTAAGAGATATCTTCGGGACCTTGTAGACAAGCTCAAAACTGAAATATTAAATCAGGTAAAGCAGGATATGAGTAGAGTAATAAAAGAAATGCTCTCAGGAAGCATCTCTCAGGAAGATACAGACAGAAGAAGGGAGGAACACAAAAAAAGGAGAGAAACATTCAATAAAGAACATAAAGAAAATATAGAATACATGAAGCAGATTCAAAGAGACTACGAGGAAACTAAAAATTCCATTGAAAGCTGGCAAAACTCCTTAAAAGAAACTAAGGATAGACTATCAAAACTTGAAGACAAATTGGCAGTGTGTGATGATGAAAGGAAAGATCTCCTAAAAATAACAAGGAAACAGGCAGTAACAATACAAAGGCTAGAAGATGACAAGAGAATCTACAATTTAAGAATAAGAAACGTGAATGAAGAAGGAGGAATAAATACAGGTGAATTACAAAGGCTATTCACGGAAATAATTAAGGAAAACTTCCCAAGCATGGGAAAGGAAAATGACATTTGGTTGTGTGAGGCATACAGAACTCCAGCCACCTACAACCAAAACAGATCTACACCCAGACATATAATAATCAAGATACCACAAACTCAATATAAAAACAATATTAAAAGCTGTCAGAAAAAAGAAACAGATTACCTATAAAGGTAAGCCCATCAGAATCACAGTTGACTTCTCAACACAGACCATCAGATCAAGAAGAGCTTGGAGTGAAGTATTACAAGCCCTGAAAGAGAATAACTTCCAGCCCAGATTGATGTACCCTGCAAAACTGTCACTAGAAGTGGATGGAGAAACAAGATGCTTCCATGACAAAGAGGAACTGGGAAAGTTTGTGACCACCAATCCAATCCTACAGAGAATACTGAAGGACATTCTAGAGAGAGAGAAAAAAATACCAGGATTTTAGTGGCAGAAACTGGGGCAAGCAGGAGAATGAAGGAGAAAAGTAGACAAACAAAGGCAGGAAAATAGCATGGCAGAAATGAGGCAGAAAAGGATGGCTAGAATCTCTAACATAGATAGCCTTGATATGCTATATTGTTAATAGTGCACCAGGATTTAAAACCCACATTACTCACACTACTCTGCTTAGATGTATTACATTCTGTTCCAGTTATTCTACCTGTACTAGATTTGAGGGCACAGACAGTAATCCTGAAAATAACAGGATATAGTTCGGTAATCATCCTTAATTTCCTATTAATTTAATCTAAAGCTCTGTAAAACCTGCACTGTTTTAGCATGATTGATCATAATTGAATCTGATTTGTTCGATCACAGTTTTGTATTGATAGATTTTATTCAAAGCTGTTATGATTGATAGTATGAAGTCTGAGAGTATAGGCAACTGCACTTAAGATGACAAGATGCACTAGAATATCCACTATGGTTTGATTATTATATTACCTGCCTTTGAAGTTTTATAGTGTCTACAATGTTTTATTTTTACTAATATTGTTATGTACTGCTATATTCAATTATGCCTGATGATGTAGACATTCTATTGAAGATAATAAGAAACAACACAGTAATCATTGTAGACCACCTTTACTATGGTTTTATACGACTTTTCGGTTTCATGTTTTTATAGGAATCTGTTTTGTTTTGTCTTGCTAAGTTTTGTTATTCCCTCTAATACAGAAAGTATAGAAATACATGCAGAGATTCATGCATGCGTAGCTGTTTATACTCTCACTGTTTAACTATCTACTTTGTATGCTTTAATTTTGTAACTTGAGCAACTATTTCTAAGAGGACACTATGAAATTTATCAACTAGTGAATTTCTTATTGTTTATCTTTTTTTTTGAATTCTGTATTACCTCTACCCTTTACATGCTTTTGTTTCTATTTAAATTATAAAAAAATGAGTCTTTAAATCCTCAGACATGATATTTATTTAGGTATTATTTACTTTATCTCAGTAAGATTTTAAAGCTTTAAGTTTATAGAAATACATGTAGAGACTCATGCAAGTGTAGCTGTTTACAGTCTCACTGTTTGAATATCTACTTTGCATGCTTTACTTTTGTAACTTGAGCAACTATTTCTAAGAGGACAATATGTAATTTATCAACTAGTGATTTCTTACTGTTTATCTTTTTTTAAAATTCTGTATTATCTCTACCCTTTACATGTTTTTTTTCTCTTTAAATAAAAAAAACCCCAGGGCATTGTGCATGCCTCTACACCTGAGCTGTATCTCCAGCCCCTTAAAATTACAAATATTTACAATATACTATAATAGAATTTTCAAACTATTTAAATTTCTGGTGAAAAATTAAGTATTAATTTAAAATGTGCAAAAGGGTACATAGTTATGAAAAATTATTTTAAGGAATTTCCTAGCAAAGAGTTTTGAATACACAAAGAGCCAATTATCTAATTTTAAGGAAATGTCTTATGAGTGTTAGTTCATTTTTAAAATTTTCTTAAAGTAGTGTCCACGGGCTTCAAGGAAGACGAGTTAGCATAGAGTGTCCATTTCTTGAGACACCTTTCTCCACTTGGATGCATCATGAAAAAAAAGAGTAGAATTTAACCATGTTGAGGTTTTCCCAGGCAAATAAAAGAAAGCAGACAATTAATGGCATATTTCATTGAATAATTATAATGATTTACCATGTGCTGAGAAAGGATCGTGGTAAAGAGCTGGTAGGAATGAAGAACACGAAAGCATGGCAACATCAATGGATTGCAGGCTGTGCTGTGTTCAAAATATTATTGGAGTCATGGAAAAAATAAAGAAAGTAAGCTATGGGCAGAAGGTAGTGGTTTAAGAATGTAATTCTTAAAGTTGACAATAATCATTGTGTGAGAGGCAAAAATTTTAACTGGCAGTCTCCCACCACCAGGCTTTATCGCATTTGTGTGCGACAGGGACCTCTGAGTGCACTTCTACCGCAGAGATGATAAAGCTATGTTCTACAGCACAGATGACCTTAGAAAGGGAAGATGGGCTCTGGTGGTCTAGGAAGGACAAGACTCTCTGATTAAAGAGATCTGAAGCACATGGATTCAACAGAAAAGGGATTCTACGTTCTTGGCCATAAAGACTTTGCAGGGAAGGTTCTCGAAGAATGTGGTGGCCTCTGAGAGCTGACATCCGGCAAGATAATAGAGACCTCAGTCTACAATCACAAGTAATAGGATCCTCCCAGGAACACACAAGCTCCAGGCAAGAAAGAAACCTGGTTAAAAAAAAAAAAAAAAAAAAAAGGTCAAGCTATGTGAGCACAGACTTCTGATCCACCCAATTTGAACTACCGAATGGACAATGTGTTAAGCTACACAGTGTATGACAATTTCCTTTGCGATAATGTCAGTATCTAGGATATGGACAAAAGAATGAAAGGCTAAGTTTGAGGGCAGGATAGCACACTGGAGAAACTAAGATGCTAAAACAATGGAAGTGTCTTCTATTTCAAAGAAATAGTTACACAGGGCTAATGTAGAGAGTCAAGGAAACATGAGGTAAAATCTACAAAGAATTAAGAGTGACCAAGAAGGAAGCTTCAGATAACTACTATTAGGAGGGATAGGTGTGGAATGTCTCATGGCCTAAGGCTCAGAGCTTTGAAAATGTGAAGCAAGAAAGGAAATGGCCCTCACTTCAGGAACTGCAGGGAAAATAATTGACTTGAGCAGAAATTGAGTTTCAGATAGAAACTTTATCTTGGGGATTATCCCAGGGCAGGTGACGGTAGCCCAGACTGTGAATACTGGAAAGAAACTCTTGTCTTACTAGAGAATATGGCACACGAGAGTTCTTTATTCTTGCTGACGAAGGTGGGATGCTGGGAGACAGGCAGAGCCTGCAGACCACTGCTTAGGACCTGTGTACTCACAAAACCTAGATTTAAAATTTGGTTTTGAGCTTTCCAGAGTCTAAACCAACAAAAAAAAAAAGTAATTTAAGTGATCAGTAATTCCATGTGATAAAAGGGAAAACCAGCTGGAAGAACTTATCCTAGCAGCTGAGGAAAAGTTTTCCCTACGTCTTCAAAAGAGAATTAGAGGTGGTAAGACAAACACTTGTCAGCATCAGTATTACAGTAAATACAGCCATGAATTCCACCTGACTTATTTTGTTCTGTTTTCAGAACCTTCAATGTAGAGTGATGCTGTAATGCTTCTAGCACTTTACATCTTTAAATAAAGAAGACATTTGGTGGATCAGATACAATGAGTCACACATCCTATCAGCAATATTTCATAAATATTGTCTCTCATTTACATTTTTCATAAATATTGAGCAGCAGGTTATATTAAACAATACATCCCTGTAATGGAGCTCTGCTCTGTCGAGAACCAGGGGCAAACAGGAACAGTATTTATCAAAAATTGGTCTCTAATTTCTAAGTGAAGGTGAACCATGAAAGATCTTCATTTTCTTTTAGTGCAGATGCATTATTATATACAAGCAATGCATGCAACAATGACAAAAAGCACAGCACAGCACTCCCAGTTTGCACTTGTCTCCAACAAGACCCAGAGCTCTTTTATGCTACTTTTGGCATTAAAGTCCTTATCCTGGCCACATACCACCTCAACAAAATTTGCTTTTTTACAATGTTAGACTTTTTACAATTCCTGTTTAAACTGTATTGCTGGTTCTCTGGCACCTTCAATTACGAAAATGTGGGTTAAGAAATTACAGAGTATATCTGTGGACATCTAGGTGTACATGTGTGTATGTTTGAACTTGTGTGCATGACTTTATAGCTTCATGCATGCATTCGTGTGAACCTGTGTGTGTGTGTGTGTGTGTGTGTGTGTGCACATGCGCACCCATAACATGGAAAAGTCTGTTTTTATAAGTTACTACTGACAGGAACCCAGATGAAAATTATTGCTAATTCCTTGGGAACAGAAGTGATAATACTTTATTCTGATACTTTGAGAGTTGAGGGTTTGGCTTTTATCTCTACCTGTTGTCTACCTAAAAAGCTCATTACTTGATATTATTGCTCTAATTTTGTTTTGTTTTGATTCCTCTGAAAGACTCAAAGGATTGTAGAGAGAGTCATTATAATTCAGTAATTAGCGTATCTGCTGCTTTCCTCTTCTCCTGACCAAAAATGCAAGGTCGCTCTGTCCCATGAAAGTCATTTTCTGGCAACATCTTACACATTAATTTGCTAGCATTAAAATCCACAGGCAAGGAAGAGCAAAATGTCAAAAGTTTCAGCAGATTTTGTGCATGGAACAGTAGGAAAAAGTGAGTGAAAGAGGCCTTCCAGGCAACTGGCCTTCTTTGATCCAAAAAAAATATTCCTTCCGTTTTTATGTATGATAAGAACAAAAAAAACAATAGTTGAAAGGCACCCACTTCTGAAAGACATCTCACTGGAAATTAATCCTTCTAAAATGCCAAATTCACCTTGTCATTTCTCTGCTCTCAAACCTTCCCTACAGAACAATGCCTGCATCTTCATACCTCCTTAAAGGTTCCCTCTTGTTAGTGTCTGATCTATCTCCAAAGCTTATTTCTCTTCCCTCTCCCTTACAAGACATTTGTAATCTACTCAAATTGGCTTGTATTTTTAAAAATACTTGTTAAAAAACTCTCATTTCCAGTTTTTGTTTTGTTTTGTTTTGTTTTGTTTTTTATACCAGGGTTTGAACTCATGACCTCACACTTGCCAGGCAGGCTCTTATGCCACTGAGCTAAATCCCTGGCCCTCATTTCCACTTTTGATACTGTTTCCTAACCTCAAATCAGGGCCAGCTTGATGGTCTAGGGAACAGGGAGTTGCCAGGATCCTGCCTTCCTGCCCCTGGGGTTTAACAAGCGGTTCCATCTTGGAGTTGTTAATAGTTTGCCTTTGAACCTGTGATTGTCCGTCCACAGGGCCATGGAACACACAGGAGGTCAGAGCTTAACTGCCACAAAATCCCACCTTCTGGTGCCTCCTCTAGGGGGATTCCTGGTCTCTCAACATCCTCTCCCCACCGACACCCTCACCCGTAGGGGCCTAACATAGGCTGAGAAGAGTTGGAATTAGGTATGTGCCCCATAGTGACTCAGGGCATATAGCAAGCTGGAAGCTATCTGGTGCTGGACTCACAGTGCCATAGCATGGCCAATCTCTCATCCATCTAAGAGTGTAAACTATCCTGCAGCGAAGACTGTAGCTCCTAAGGCTCACCCATTGCTATAGACTGAGTTAGTGCACCTGTGTGAAGAGGAGATGAATTTTTCTGCCTAACTAGGTTGCCACATTTTCATTTTATACTAACTCTTCAAGTTCCACAGCATCGTGATCTGAATGTGTGACCCTCTAAACTCCTCGTGTTGAAATCAAATTCCTAAAGTGCTGGCATTTAGAGGCAGGGCCTTTGGGAGGTGAACAGGTCAAGAAGGTGGAAACTCCATGAATGAGATTAGTGCCTTTACATAAAAGACCAAAGGAAGCTCATTTACCTTTTCTTCCATGTAAGGACATAGAAAAGCTGCTTTCTTTGAAAAGGAGAGTAGTCCTCACAGACACTAAGTCAGCTGACAACCTGATCTTGAATTTTCCAGCCTCCAGAGCTATAAGCAATAAGTCCTGTTGTTTAGAAATTACCCATTTAAGGTATTTTATTACCGAAGCCTGAATGGACTGAGACATGAAACATACCCTATCTAGAATATCAGATTCTCCATTCTTTCTATCAGATTCATTATGATAATTCTTACTCATTATTCAAACTGTTCATATTATTTGGAATTATAATCAGAACATTTTAAATATGTCTCTAAATTACTGATATAAAAGGTAGTAGACTAAAGGTAAGGCTTTCTAAAAACCCATTAGAAGCTTCTTATTGTGTTCACTCAACTTAAGAACCATTTTGTTATGGTCCCACTGACCTGACTATATTATCACCAGCCTGATATTTATTCATCTTCTCCTTAAGGAAAATTACTGAGAAATGCCATCTCATTCTTCTTCCCTCTGCCACTCCCTCCTCCACAGCTGGATCTACTTACATCTACCATGCTGGAAGTTTAGTCAGTCTCTCATCCATCCGAGAGTATAAAACATCCTGGAGTGAAGACTGCAGTTCCTAAAGTTTAACTGCACCCCACTATGTCAGAGCAAAAATGACTTCAATTCTTTGTCAAAGTCAAATTATTTGCTGGACACATATTGTAGAAGATAACACAGGTTTTACTCAGACTTTTGCAATAAGGAAGAGAGACTCTGCTATAAACATAAATCAGTTCTGCTAAAATGAAAAAGGACTTTTAAATGCTAAGATGTGCTGAAAGAGTGAGATTGGCCAACGTGATTGGGCTATCTGCATGTGCTAACTGGTCCTACCTTCCCACAGAGACTGGGAAACAAGGACCTTGTCTGCCTTGATGATTATACTGGCAGGGTTGGCTTCTAATCCTAGAGAAGGACTAAAGAAACAGACTATAGATATAGATAGATAGATAGATAGATAGATAGATAGATAGATAGATAGATAGGATTTACAAAACAGGCTTACAATGGCTGCCTGCAGAGTTGGGGCTAGAAGAGTGCAAAAGGTTCATGCAGACACCAGTCAGCCAGAGGATCCTATCAAAATCCAAAGGCCTGGAGCTCACTGCAGAGACTGGTGCAAGCCCAGAGCCAAAGGATCTTCACTGGAAAACTGAAGAGTCTGAGCTGGAAGCGTGAAGGAACTGGAGACAAACATTCAAGGGTGATGGTGAAGACTGGATTTCCTCTGAAGGAGCACAAAGGGACAACCTCCCTCATCTTTCCCCTTTTATTCCATCCAAGCTACAAGCCTACGGGCTGGTACCACCCACATCCAGAGTGAATCTTCCCTCTTTCATTGAAGATTTACAAATCAATCATTCCAACACTCCCAGACCTAGGTTCTGCTAATCCAATAGGCATTTCCAATCCATTCAAATTTATACTGCTATTAACTATCACAGACACTCTTGAGTTGTAGTAGTTCCAGGAAAGGAGATTACATTTCAGTTCTCCAAGATTAATGCTATAAGTAAAGGGGTGTGAGGGACCTGAAGTCAGGCTTTAAGGACGGATGGTGAGTTTTGACAGCATGGAGAGCTGTCTCTGGCAGCTATTTAAGGAGGTGGAGGTCCTTATGCTAGAAATATGGCCTTGAGCTGATGGAAGGTAAGACAGAGGTTTAGTCAAATCTTCTAGTGAGCAGGCATGAAGGAATGTGTAGAAGAAGTGAGTCATTTGAAATATTTCACTATTCTCAACTTTTTTTTATTACTATTCTCATCTTAAGCCATTCCAGTGCCCACAAATTGCCTCTCATACTAAAGCTCCATTGCTAACCACTAGTGTCTTTGCATTCTAGCTCCCTTGTTACTCTCATGGGACAACCCTTTAGTACCCAGGACCTCAAGCCAGAATATACATAAATTCATCAAGAAATCAGGTTTTATGTCTATCTTTCTCAGGAACCATCATAGCTTGGCTATTCATTGGTAAGAAAAACCGGGTGGGCAGTAGGCAAATTTACAGAGACACTGCTGAAAAAAGCACTGTTTATTCTCTTACTCCCTGCCAAGACCTCTATCAGTAATGTCCATCCCCTGGGGCTCCCCCGCATGGAACACAGATCTAGAGTTATGCCCAGATGAGTGTCTTACCTTATGCCAGGCACTCTGCCCATATCATCCCCTACAAAAAGCCCACAAGAGCAAAATAATGCACAGAGGGCTTCAGTAATATTGATAATGTGGAAAGTTAATAACTGTATTTTTATTTCACTTCTATCTTCTGCACCAAGGATAATGAGACCCAAACCAAAAGAAACAGAAGCCTCAGGGAGAGGAGAAAACATTTAGAGAATATTAAGTGACATAAAGTGAGTTAAGAGGCCCCCAAAATTACCAAAAGCATTGAAGAAGTTACCAGAGAGCCACATGAGTTGTCTCTGCAATACCCCAGAGAATGGAGGAAATGCCAAAAGGCCAGAGACATCAAAAGGTCATAAAAAGGAGAATGGTTATTCAAAGCAGTGTTGAGCAATGCCAATCCATAAGCTTGCCATTGGTTTCCTGAGAAATTCCCAAGTTGATGTTGAACAAATGCTGATGAGCTGTCTCATCACTAGTACAGATCCACACACTCAAAGTCATTTATCCACCTTATTGCTTATTAACCTAATAAGTGAAAAGAACTGAGATGAGTTACTGCTATAGATAACAATAAAGGTTTGATTGCATTTTAAAATATCAAAGAGACAAAATGTCACAGAATTAAATTGAAAAGTAGAAAAACACAGATATTTGTTTTTGGGATCAAAACAATCACTTGCAAAAGCATGAAATGAAGACCTATCTTCATAGCAATTTTTATTTTATGGTGTAAGTTTAGTTTTGATCAATAAAGGGAACTAGTAAAGCAGTCACCAAAATGGCTAACCCAATTTTTTCCCATGTTAATTAAAATCGAAGAAAATAAAATGAAAGTAGGTCAGATTTCCCATATACAAGACAAGACTACCTCTGGAGTCTCTGGAGTACAGAGTGACATTCGCTAAGGCAGGTGCTGTAGCTTGAATCATTAATGTTCCCCAAAGCCCAGTGTGACACTGTTGGAATGTGGCAGAACTCTTGGATGGTGAAGTTTCATCAGAGAAGTTAGATCACCAGCAGCATGAATTTGAAGGGGATCCTGTGACTCTGGTGCCTTGGTGTCTTCTCTTTGCTTGCTGGCTGCTGTGAAATGAGTAGCAAACTCTGCCACACACTCAGTCATGATGTACTGCACTGCCATGGGCTTAAAGTCAATAGGCCAAGCAACAGTAGGCTGCAACCATGATCCAAATAGACCTTGCCTTCCCATAAGTTGTTTCTCTCAGGTATTTTGTCACAGTGATGACAAACTAATGAATAAGGAATTTTGCCAACTTGAAAACATTATATAGAGAGGTGGATGTTCTTAGGGAGACAGCCCTCCATACATGTGAGGTGATCTGATGACAAGTAATAGAATTTTTTAAATACAAATTTGTTAGGATTCATTAGGAAAAAATTTAACTTATATAGTGAAAAGGAAATTTTATTATTTTATTGCCTCAAGAAACCAGGAATGATGAGCTAGAGAGGTGTGGGATGAGTGGTCAATCTCCAGAGCCAAAGACTGCAGGCTTCTGGACATTGTCTCTCTTCTTTCTCTTCATCAGAGCTGCACTCCATTTCAGCATAGTTATCTTCTATGTGGATCAGCATTCTCCACTTGCTTCCATTAGCACAATGCATTATAAATATTAGTAATTCAACCCTTTTTATCATTACATAAGATTCTGTGCTGTGTATATAACACAAGGTGCTATCCATCCACTGGCTGACAGACACTCGAGTTCTTTCCATCAGCAACAGTTTTCAGCAAGGCTATTATAATCATTTGTGGTGGGTTGAACCATGTCCCCACAAAATATATGTTGAAGTCCTTGCTCCTAATACATAAGATAAGAATGTAACCTTATCTGAAAATAAGATCTTTGCAGACATAGTCAAGATGAGGTCACTAGGGTGGGTACCAACTTGATATGACAATGTCCTTATTAGAACAGACACACAGAGGCACAGACCCTATTGCCATAGATGATAAGACAGATGCTGGGATGCATTTACAAGGGTTGCAGGCAACATCAGAAGCTGAGAGAAAGTCAAAGCACAGATGTTCCCCCTAGGGCCTTCGGAAAGCTGTACTCTGATCAAACTCTTCATTTTGGACTTTTAGCCTCTAGAATTGTAACAGGATAAATTTTCATTGTTTAAGGTAATACAGGTTCTTTTAATTCACTGTGACAACTCCTAGAAACTAATACAGCACTCAAGTATATATAATCATATAACACATTTTCATTTCTCTTGCATGAATATGAAAGAGTGGGATTGCTGAGGTGTAGTGCGTTTAATTTCACAGAAAATGCCCAATCTGGTTTCTGAAGTGTAATAAATTTTATGTACTAGCTAGCAATGCACAAGAGTCAGTATTGTCCTACTGTCTCACCAGTACATGGTATCATGTCATTTTGATTTTCCATATGGCATCTATCTGCATTTCTGTTGATACTGGGCATCTTCCCGAATGCTTACTTGCCAAGGGTGTACCTTCTCAGTGAAGTGTCTCTTCAAATATTTTGGCCATATTATGGGGTACAGTGTCTTTACCAGAAACACATTTTCCACATATTTTCTTCCAGTGCATAGCTTGTTTCCCATTATTTTAATAATATTTTTTCAAAAAGCTGAAGGTTTCACTTTTATAAAATCCATTTTATCACTTTTTCATTTTTTTCATGAACAAAGAAATTTTTGCTTACCCGAGGTCACAATGATCTTATCCAGAAATCTCATCATTTTACATGTAGGTCCATGATTCATTTTTACTTAACTATGGGTGTGTGTGTGTGTGTGTGTTTACAATGTTAGGTAATTATCAAAGTCCATTCTTTTCCCAATGGATAACTAGTATTTGAAATATATTAATTTTGTTTCTTTGTCAAAAATCATTTGGCCATATGTATGTGGATCTATTTCTAGATTCTGTACCTGTTCCACTGATTTATATGTCTCTATGCACCAATGCTATACTATCTCTAATAGTTCACCTTTATAGAAAATCATAGAATCACCTTGTACAAGTCCTCCAAGTTTGATCTTTTACCAAACTATCTTGAAATGTGTCTGCTTTGTCATTTATGTCTTTATTATCTTAGAGGAGGTAATATACACATTCAAAGAGGTTTTCAGTGAAAAATAAATCTTTGTACCACTTCTGGCTTCTCGGTTCTCCTCCCTTAAAGAGGTCACTTTTAGAAGTTTCTTATTCTTTTCTTTGTCAGATATTATAATTGAATTTTTAAAAACTGAGTCAGACTTTAAAGACATGTTATTTACAGGCACTCAAGACCTGTAATTTTATTTTCCAAATCAATGTCATAATTTAATTTTCCATGTCAATCCAAATATCCAGTAAATGTGCTTGTTTCAATTGAGGTCAATCAATATTGGACATTGGGAGGTTCAGTCTTTGCTAACAAAACACTTTATTTTGCTCCCCAAGAAAGAAGAGAGACATTTGTACGAATCACCCAGTTGTTGTAATTCTGCTAGAGTTGTTTAGATCCCTGGCTTATTTTTCATTTAATTGCAGCCTAATTATATAACACTAAGTAATCAGAGCTAGGTGATACTAATAAATTGATCTTTGAGACAATCTCAGAATCCTAGTTAGGAAACATCCACATATATGACTCAGAGGTCGCGCACCTCAAAGGTCACAAGATACTGCAAAGCCACAGATGCACGAATAGAATTCAGCACTCATTGGGTATCACACAAATATAAAATCTTGTTCTAGATCATGTGAAGGTATACAAAAATAAATTACACTCTGCCAATATCCTCTAGGAATTCACAGTCTAGTAGGGGAGACGAGCACATGTATAAATATCCCCAATGCCATTAAAAGCTCTAGAACTGAGGTTCCCATGGAAGGCAATGCAAACAGTAGTGTGGAGTGAGGCACTCTCCGGAAATCAGATGGTGAAAACACTTCAACTTTTATTAAATTCAAACTACTCATCGCACACAGCTTTCTTGACTGGTATTTCATTCTTATCAAGTGAAACAATTTTAACTCTAAATTAGGTCAGTTGTTCTATTTTTTTAACAGATACAAAACCAGTGTATTTTTCTGTTTCTGCTTCTACTTCCTCTTTAGAAAAATCCAGAATTTAGAAATTCTTTTCATGTTTCCTTGGACTCCAAAAAGCTTATGTTCATTATAAACCTCTGGTTATCAAGCAATGGCTGTGAAAGGAGTTGCTCTTTCTTATAGGCTCATAAGAAAGAAGATAATGCTAGAAACTGAAAGCCTAGTTTGTTTAATTCCTAAATTTGTGCCACTGAGCACATTTAATTACTCTTCTAGGAACACTGACCAGAAGTAACGAAGTTTTCTTTCCTCTGGTGAAATAAAAAGTGAATTGGGTGATTTGGGGTTTTTTAGAGGAACAGAAACAAGCAATGCGTACTGTCAAGTATAAGAAAGTGAAGAAACGCAGTATTAGTTCCACTGGTGCAAGACTGAGAGAGGATTCCTGGCTTTCTCTGCGCTGGGGTTTTCTCTACCTTCTTCAGAAACCATAAAGACTAACAACAAAAAAGAACTGTTTCTAAGAACTCACATGTCTAACTCATAAGAGAAACAACACGTTATTAGTTGTAGGTAAAGCATGCAACTTAACCACCCAGAATTTCTTGATGTTTGTATGTTTACTAAAATGCAATGATTGATATGGGTGTTATGAAATATTTTCTACCAAAATTCCTTGTAACTTAGGGTGGCAAGTCTTTTCCATATAGTAAAGATATTCCTGGGAGGAAAAAAGAGAATAATATGCTTTAATAAACACATTAACCTGTGGAAGTTCCTAAGACATTGTATTTAAAGAAAGTACTGCATTTGTTTGTGTGCATCTCAGTGGCATCAACAATTACTGAGTAATGTACTAAATCTCTCATAAATGTTAGAGCTTATAAATTCTGTAGGATGATTCATAATTTAGTAGATATGCTCACTGATTAGGTAAATAAAAGACCAGTGACTTGCCAGGATCAGTCAGCAAAAAAGTAGAAGTCAAAATTTTCTCTTCTGGATTTATTGCTTCTGTATTAGTCAACAGTGCTATCAGCTGCAGTGGAAAACCCAACTAACAGAGATTTGTCTTCTCATATACCACAAGAGTCCAAAGACTGGTTGCAGGTTGTATTGGTTGTACTACTCCATAAAGCCACCAAGAAACCAGGATTTTTTTCCTTTACTTCTACCATCCCCAGCATTCTTAGCATGGTGACTTTTCATCTTTATACTTGTCACTGGCTAGACCCCAGAATGACTGAAGAAGCTCCAGTCATATTATCTGCATGCGAAGTATTAAGAACAGGAGAAATATGTACCAGCTCAAATATACCTTTTATCAGAGAAAACAAAAGGCTTTCCAAAAGCTAGCAAAAAACCATCTCACTGGCTAGAATTGGGTTCCTTTGCCATCCTATCTGTTGAGACAGTCTCATTGTCTATTGCAGGAGACAAAAAGGAGAAAGAACATTGAAATATCAATGGAGTTAATCGCCCAAGATTTCTACCACAAAATATAATTAAATTATTACACTTCCTTGGCTTTAATTTTTACAACACTGAAGAACAGTGTCAAAAGACATTATAACTAAATCATAATAGGGAGAAGTTCACAGATGCCTGAATATACAGCCAACTGGATCAATTGGTTCTATCTTTGGCTTCATTGGAAAGTTGGGCCTTTCTGCATGTGAAGATAACCTGGGTAAGTCAGAGCACCAAGGGCCTTTGTTTGCATTGCAGCTGGAAATCAAAAGCCTGAAATAATATAGAACCACAAGCTTCCTCTCATCACCACACCACCCAACTCACTTCAAAGCCTCCTGTGTTGGGCTGTCAGACTTTGAAGACTTTTGGTCACAAAATAAATCATAACTCAGCAATTCTCTGATTTTCGTGTGTTTTAGAGTACAACATAATGGCATGCATTCGGTACTTGCAGCACAGTACTCTTTCAAGTCTGCAGACTTCTATGGCTGATGGTTGTAGAGTGCTTTATTCATGGAGGGGTGATTAATCTTGTATTTTGGAAAAATGACTATATAAGGCACCAAGTGCAATAGGATTCATTTTTCATTCTTCTGTACCTCTATGGGATCTTCAATCCAGTGATAAACAAGTAATCTTTGTAACAGGAATGCTGAGATAAGCAAATAATAGGTACAACTACAAGAGACAAATTATGTACTCTCAATCTTCTTATCTAGAATGATAACCTTGGCCCTTTGAGAATGCAGGCTATGATAAAAGCTACTGAGAGAAATCCAACATACACAAAGCAGCAACATGGAAAAAGGAAAAGGAAAATGCAGAATAATGTAAGAACTGGAAATGGATGGATGATGGATGGGTGGATGGAGAGAAAGAAGGGAGGAGGGGAAGAGGAAGAGAGAGAAAAGAAAGAGAAAAAGCAAAACAGCAAGAAAGGAAGAAAAATTGTAGTTTAGCAAGAGGACAGAATAAGCAGTGAATGCAGTTAACTGGCTTTAAGAAATTTAAGTTTAAAATCTTAAAATTATCATGTTTTTGCTTCCTTTTTCCATTCCCCTCAAGCCTTGCTTCCATTGTTAAAAAGGGTGATTTTTAAATATGTTCTAATCTTTACACCTTCTCTGAACAACATGGCTTCACTCCAGGGATGAAAGTAAGTACAAAAGACTCAAAGATGACCACTTTTTAATAATACAAGATAGTTCATATTGATTCACCACTGAGAGTTGAACACAACAACAGAAAAAAATCTTACTTTAACTTCGATTTAAATTTGTTTCACCATGAAACCAGCTTTATCATACTTACTACTATACAAACATATTGGTGTATCTACAGGTAGCTCTTTCCAAGTAAGATCTCTGAGATTTATTTAAACTTGACAGTGTTATGCATTACTCACTTGTGTATGCTAGTGAATTCTAAAGGATTTAAATAATCAATAAATTTCATTTCAAAAATTTGGCAAAGACCACAAATAGTAATTGTTACATGAATCTTCCTTGCCAGACACATTACATGTTATTTAGTTTTTCATACACCGACACTGAAGTTAAAATGGTAATTGATGCCAGAGTAGAAAGAACAGAAGCTCAGTGCCAGAAAGACCAGCCCAGGGTCCACCAGGTCCCATCTGTGACACTGAGTCAATTATTTAGCATCTTGTATCTCAGCCTCTCCATTTGAAAAATTGAAATGGTAACACACACACACACCAAAAGATAAATGTATGCAATAAAGTGGCATAAACTATATGATACTTGGCACACAGCGGATCCTCAAATGCACACCAGTTGTGTTTTTTACTAACAGTGGACATCAGGACTCATCCCTCCCAGAAAGTGCCTGCTTTACAAAATGACTGTTAGTGGCAACTCTGGATTTTGTGATGCACATGACCCTAACTGGTGACCCAGCACTTGAATCTACTCTCCAACAGTGGGATCGTACTCTCCCATAAAGTTATTAACCAGGTTTCCAGTATTGTAACTGAGCTTACCACTGGAGACCCAGAGGGTACCTACCGATGGGTCTCATTTCCAACCCAACGGTTGGAAAATAGTACTCTGCCCAAACTGATTTTTGGAAAAAGAGTTTTATTGGAACCCAGTCACACTGATTCACATTCAGAATGTCTATGGCTGCTTTAACACTACAGTGGCAGAGGTGGTCAGTTGTAACAAACACCTCAAGGCTTGCAAACTTAGCATACTTACTATCCAGACATAATAGAAAAAGTTTGCAGGACCCCAGAAACACAAACCATAGCCATATTCTGATCTTCAATTTATCTGTGAAGCACATTTTTTCAGACTAGCATTGTAGTAAGTTTGGTATTATTTGAATATAAAATGGACACCTGTTGATGACACTGGCCTCCTGGTATTTACTGTTTGTTTGTTGAGACAGAATCTCACAGTGTAGTTCAGGCTGGCTTTCAACTCACTATGTAGCCAAGGCCAGCCTTGAATACATCCTAGTCCTCTTGCCTCAGCCTCCTGAGAGCTGGGATTACTCACATGTGCCATCACAGCTGGCCAGGAGCGTCGTTGTCTTTTAAGACTGGAGTACGTGAAGCAAGTAGAGTTGTGGCAAATGATAAATTAAGCTCCCATTTACATAACAGAGGCTGAAAATGATAAACTAAGAATTCCAGGATAAGAGAAGTCAAGACAATCTATGGTCTTGAAATAAATGTTTTCCAGAGAAGTTGAGGAAAGGATTAAATTTTGAAGGGTATAGAAGCAACATATATGGGAAGAAAGCCAAGGTTTCCAGATAGAAGGTGAAAAGAAAGTCACAAAAATACGAGGCACTGTGATCAGTAAAGAAAGGAGCCCGGTTTCAGGGTACACTTCAGGGCATGCTGTACTGGCAGGGAGAACAGGCGGAGAAAAAGCAAGTGTGTGTAATCTGACATGGAAGAAATGGGGACAATCTGGGTCTAGCGGGGTTGAACTTTACTGTAGACCAGGGAGATCCATGGAGGCTCCCTGAGAACTACAGCTGCCCTGTGATAGAAGCAGTCCTGGAAGAAAAGAAATTACAGACAAGAACCCCAATTGAATATTTTTGCTATAATTAGGCATGATATGATAAGAGAATTATTTGAACAGAAATGAAAGTAAAAAGGCAGATATGAGAGAATTTCTGGGCCAAAACTTACTGACTAATCTGTGTGATATAGAAATAAACCAGAAAGAGCAAAAGAAGATTAAAGAAATTCCCAATGGGGAGCCTGATAGAACAGTGGTACCATCAACAGAAAGCAGAAGCCAATTTTGAAGGAAATGCTTATGTACTCCTTTTCCCTCTCCCTTTTGTGTGGTAAGAAATACGTAACAAAATTCACCTTTTTAACTATTTCAAGTGTATAAATCAGCAGGGTTAAGTATACCGACATTATTGAAGACAGACCTCGAAAAACCTTTGCATCTTGCAAGTTTGAAACTCTATGCCAATTAAACAACTCTCTTCTCCCCAAGATTTACGATCCTCTTACACAAACTCAATATTACATAACATCAAATATGGTCAGGTACCATGAATAACAATGTTTTGGTCAATGATGGACCACGTGGTGCCATAGGTTCTGTCATCTTGGGATGTCATCGCCATCTTAGGTTGTGGACTAGTACATTCTCTGATAGTCACATGAAAAAATCACCTATGGATACATTTCTCAGAACATTACCCCTGTCCCTAAGAGATGCATGACTGTAATGAAAAATGATGAGTTGGAAGATTTATTTGTTTTATATGGACCTCAAATTTTGTACTTGTGAGATCTGCAGGCTGAAGTTCATACACAATCACTCACTCAACAAATGTTTATTGACTACTTGCTAGCAGTTGATTACTGGGGGAGGGTCTGGAAATATGAAGATGAATAATATATGGCAACTGCTCTTAAGCAGACAATAATGAATTTGGTGAAGAAGTTCTCCCTGTGAATAGAAACAGATTTGCAGAAAATCCTAGTTAAATGGAATTTGAAATTAAATCAGAAACGGGTCTGTGACAGAGTGATATAGTCAAACGGCCAATGATCACTAAGCAAACCAAACTGAACTGATACCAATGACAATGCAATTGCACATAATAAGAATGCAGAATATGATAACAAATTTCTCAACACAAATTATGAAAACAGGAGACCTCCAAAGCAAGAAAAATATCACCAGGTCAAAATGGATAATGGAACTAAGTGTAATGGGTTCACCTAATCCTGCATAACCCTAGGGTACTGGGAGGTTGAGACAGGAGGAACAAAAGTTCAAGCCCAGCCTTTGCCACAGAGTAACTTAGTGAAACCCTGTCTCAAAATGAAAAATAAGAGGGATTCTGTATATGTAGCTCAGTGCAATAACCCAATGTTCAACACCCAATAACTCAAAATAAAATAGTTTAAAGAGAGCTGGGATTATAGCCCATAACAAAAGTCCTGAGGTCAATACCTAGTACAAAAAAAAAAAAGAAAAAAAGGATAATGGGTAAAGTTCAAAAAAAGATACAAAAAGAACAAGAAACACTCAGGAAAATGCAATTCAAATCCCAATTATCATAAAATTGCATATATTTATATATTTATTAGCATTTAATTCCTTTCCAAAAGGAAGCTGATGTTTTTCCTCCTAATGGCTTAAATATTTAATTATAAGAAATTAATTTTATAATAATTAGTTAGACGATTTAGATAAAGTGCATTTTTTTGCAGAGAAAAGAATGTTTTATTGCTGTGCACTACATTATAGCTTACCTACTTTACCAGCAAACACTTGGTACTTTAGAAAATTGTTTGTATATTTATTACATCTCACTGATGGAGAGTGAGGGCCAGGAATATCGATCATTCCACATAGAATAACCCTGCAACACAGAGAATTGTGCTATATCCTTTGCAATTTTCCAACAGTCCACTGAATATTCTTTTAACTGAATGAGAACCTAATCTATCTATACACACGTGGGGATTTTTGCACGATTTTAGTATACAGTGATACCTGTCATCGAACCTAACTTGTTCCAAATTTGTGTTCAAACACTGAAAGGTTTGAGAACTGAACAAATTTTTCACATGAGAAATAAGAAAAAATCGAACAATGGTTCTGAGGGCCATTTTTGGCCCTCCGTTTATATTTGCTCTTATAAATTCATGGACTTGAACAAATTTCGCCATGATTTCTTTCTTTAACTTTATTGTGGGTCTCAGTTTTCCTCTTATCTTTCCTGCTGGTATCACTTTCTTTGGATCCATGCTTATGATATTTTATGCAAATAAAGAGCAAAAAAGCACAGTGGCGAATGTTTTAACACACTAACACAAGCACTGTGCGTTGTCTGAGCAAAAGTAGCCCTTAGACTGAAGCATCACCCATTTTTGCCTACAGTGAGACACAGTGTATGACTCACTCTCGGCATGTATAGCTCTCTTCAAGCCACATTTGCTGTTCAACTGTCAAGTAAAGTTACCAAGCAAATGTTTTTGAAACTTTGCCATTGATGTAGTAGAAAATTTGAGCTTGGAGCCATTAGACACTGTATCACTGTATACTAAAATTTCTAGCAACACAAATACATTGAAAATCAAAAGACAACTATGATGTTTTCCTTTGAACTTTATCACAAGTTATCTACCATTTTGGACATTCATTTAGACAATAGGTCATTTAAAAAATTGTGACTTGTGGTATTAGACTTACCAATCCAAAAACCTTTTTATTAGCCTATGATTTTAGCTGCTCTACTCTGTTATTCCATTTAGTCAGCAAAGTTTTCACTTAGTCTTTATTACAAAATGAGCAGTTGTCTTTCCACTCTGAAAATCAGATTTATTCATTATAAGCAAGTGTAAGTATCTGACCCACTTCATTATATTTTTATACATTTACTTATTGAATACAGGCAATATTATAATAAATTACTTTCCACTTACTTTATTTCTTACCATTACAAATTTACAACATCTGGTCTAAATATTAAAGCAGAAACAGTAAATCTGCCACAAGAGAAAATAGTAGAACTCTTGAAGACATAAGTATAGGCAAAGACTTTATAAGCAAAACAATTGCGTGCAAAATATTGCAAAAAATCAACAACTGGGATCTCATCTTATTAAAAAGCTTTTGCACAGCAAAAGAAATCACCAACAGGCTTGGGATTTAGCTCAGTAGCATAAGCACCTGTCTGGCAAGTGCAAGGTTGTGAGTTCAATCCCCGGTACCAAAAAAAGAAAGAAAGAAAAAAGAAATCACCAACAAAGTGAAAAGACAACCCACAGAATAGGAAAAAAATTTAACAAGTTGTTTCTCAGGACTATATGTAGAGCACATAAGGAACTGAAAAATATAGACCCCTCTCCAAATTTAAAGACCGAGTCCAAAAATAAGCATCTGAAATGAATACACACTACTCAAATGAAGAAGTACAAACAGAAAATAAATATATGAAAAAATGTTCAACATCACTGGTCATTCAAGAGTTGCAAATTAAAACAATACTGAGATTCCATCTCACTCCATAAAGAATGGTTATTATAAGAAATCAACCAGTAACAAAGGCTGATGGGGCTGTAGGAGAAAAGAAACCCTTCTCCACTGTTGGTGGGAATGCAGACTGGTGCAACCACTGTGGAAATCAGTGTGGAGATTCCTCAAAAAACTTGGCCTAGAAGTCCCACTTGACCAGCTATTCCTCTTCTTCTTCTTTTTTTTTTTTCATTTTATTTAAAGAGGAAAAAAGCAAAACAGAAAAAGAGGTAGAAACAATACAAAATTTTAGAAAAAAAATCAACAGTAAGAAATCACTAGTTGATACATCATATATTGTCTTCTTAGACATAGTTGTTCAAGTTACAAAGTTAAAACATATAGAGTGGACATTCAAACAGTGAGGCTGCAAAGAAGTTCAATGATCCAATAACAACTTAGCAACATGGTTATCAATCCTACACACTTAAACATAAATGCAGTTATATCCTTTAGAGCACTTTCTGTTCCTCCTTTCACTTTTTTTAAAATTTTTTTTTATTTAAAGAGAAACAAAAGCATGTAAAGGGTAGAGATAATACAGAATTTCAAAAAAACGATAAACAATAAGAAATCACTGCTTGATAAATTACATATTGTCCTCTTAGAAATAGTTGTCCAAGTTACAAAATTAAAGGATACAAAGTAGATATTCAAACAGTGAGACTGTAAACAGCTACGCATACATGAATCTCTGCATGTATTTTTATCCTTTCTGTATTAGAGGGAAAAACAAAACATAGCAAAACAAAACAAAACAAATTCGTATAAAAACATAAAGCCAAAAAGTCAGATAAAACCATAGTACGAGGTGATCTACAATGACTACTGTGTTGTTTCTTATTATCTTCAATAGAATTGTCTATATCATCAGGCATAATTGAATATAGCAGTATAATTGAATATAGCAGTACATAACAATATTAGTAAAAATAAAGCATTATAGACAGTATAAAACTTCAAAGGCAGGTAATACTTAAACCAGAGTGGATATTCTAGTGAATCTTGTCATCTTCAGTGCAGTTGCCTATACTCTCAGACTTGATACTATCAATCATAACAGCTTTGAATAAAATCTATCGATATAAAACAGTGATCCAACAAACCAGATTTGATTATGATCAGTCATGGTAAAACAGCATAGGATTTATAGAGCTTTAGATTAAGTTAATAGAAAATTAAGGATGATTACCGTACTATATCCTGTTATTTTCAGGATTGCTGTCTGTGCCCTCAAATCTAGTACAGGTAGAATAACTGGAACAGAATATAATACATCTAAGCAGAGCAGTGTGAGTAATGTGAGTTTTAAATCCTGGTGCACTATTAACAATATAGTGTATCAAGGCCATCTATGTTAGAGATTCTAGTTATCCTTCTCTGCCTCATTTCTGCTATGCTATTTTTCTGCCTTTGTTTGTCTAGTTTTCTCCTTCATTCTACTGCCTGCCCCACTCATTGAGGCCTTTCTGCCACTGTTCCTAAAATCCTGGTATTTTTTTCCCTCTCTCTCTAGAATGTCCTTCAGCATTCTCTGCAGGGTTGGATTGGTGGTCACAAACTCACCCAGTTCCTCTTTGTCATGGAAGCATCTTGTTTCTCCAGTAATTTCTAGTGACAGTTTTGCAGGATACATTAATCTGGGCTGGAGGTTATTTTCTTTCAGGGCTTGGAACACTTTGCTCCAAGCTCTTCTTGATCTGATGGTCTGTGTCAAGAAGTCAGCCATGATTCTGATGGGCTTACCTTTATAGGTAATCTGTTAATTTTCTCTGACAGCTTTTAATATTCTGTTTTTATATTGAATTTCTGGTATCTTGATTATTATATGTCTGGGTGTAGATCTGTTTTGGTTGTAGGTGGCTGGAGTTCTGTATGCCTCACATAACCAAATATCATTTTCTTTTCCCATGCTTAGGAAGTTTTCCTTAATTATTTCTATGAACAGCCTTTGTAATTCGCCTGTATGTATCCCTGCTTCTTCATTCACATTTCTTATTCTTAAATTGTAGATTCTCTTGTCATCTTCTAGCCTTTATATTGTTACTGACTGTTTCCTTGTTATTTTTAAGAGATCTTTCATGATGACACATTACAAACTTGTCTTCAAGTTTTGATAGTCTATCCTTAGTTTCTTTTAAGGCATTTTGCCAGTTCTCAATGGAGTTTTTAATTTCCTGGTAGTCTCTTTGAATCTGCTTCATGTATTCTATATTTTCTTTACATTCTTTATCAAATGTTTCTCTCTTTTTTGTGTGTGTTCCTCCCTTCTTCCATCTGTATCTTCCTGAGAGCTGCTTCTTGAGAGCATTTCTTTTATTACTCTACTCATATCTTGCTTTACCTGATTTAATATTTCAGTTTTGAGCTCATCTACAAGGTCCTGAAGATATCTCTTAATGTCCATTGAAACCATGTCTGATGTTGTGTTTTTGTGGCCCTCAGTCTCCCTTGTTTTTCCCTCTCTTGGATCAGTGCTCTCAGGGTTCTGGGCTGGGGGCCTCCTCCTGCCTCTCTCTCCTATCATGGCCCTGGCTTCCTCCACACAGGTTACAGTGCAGGTCCCAGCCCCCTTCCCTGTTGGCCACATTTCCTCTGAAGCACACTGGCAAGGGACATCCGCCCTCTCCCGCCTGCTCTTGTCACTGAGATATAAGCATTGGCTGCGTATGCCTGTCCCTCCCCACCTGGCCAGCCAAACTTCAGGGACCTTCATCAAATTAGTATGTGCTAGGCACAGGGAATCAATTTGGGATAGCTCATTGGGTCCCAGCCAGGGGCACAGCCCAGCCCAAACAAATCCCATGAATCTGCTCTGGGGAGGGAGTAACTAACTGAAGTCACTGTCACTCCCAGTTCACGCTCCTCCTTCCTGATTCCAAAATGTTGCCCATTTGGTTGCACCCTTCCTGTGGGGGTGGGTCTCATTCCCAGCACTGACCATGGATTAATGAAGGTCCCTTTGCCAGCTCCGCTCTCCATTGGGCTCACCAACCCCCGACTTCAGCGCTGCTGTGCTTCCTATGAGTGGTGATAGGAACGAGTTTGGGTGGCTCTGCCAGCTGTCGAGGATTCAAGGTGATGCAAATTCAGGCTGGCGTAAACTTGGCGGGTCACCATGAAAACACTGTGTCCCGTAATTTTTAGCTGTTCCAGTTGTAGTCCCAAAGTATTTGATGAGCTTTTCTACATTTTAATTTCTTCCTGTGTCAAGAGGATCCATCTCCCTCTGTCTGGGTCTCTCCAGGGTGTTTTATTCTGGCAAATGAGTTGTTTCTCCCAGAAGGCTTTGTATTTTGTTGCTCACTGGTTGGCCATCTGGACTTCTCTTCACTATTCCCCTTCTTGATATCTTCCCAAAAGAATTGAAAATCTCATCCTAAGGCAATATATGCACACTCATGTTTATAGAAGAACAGTTTGTAATAGTTAAATCTTGGAAACAACTCAAATGCCCATCAATAATTGAATACATAAAGATGTGATCTTTTTAATGCAGTGGAGTACCATTCAGCCATAAAGAATAAGCTTGAGCTATTTCTAGGTAAATGAGTACACCTTAAGACCATACTCCAGTGAAATACATTGGATACACAAGTGTAAATATCACATTGTCTCCCTGGTATGAGCAACTAAAAGTGTAAATAAGGAGCAAAATTCATAATAGATACTGTAAAATAAGAATGGTTCAAAAGGGAAGGGAAACTAGGGAGTGGGGAGAGGAAAGGAAGGAAGGGGAAAGAAAAAAAGAGAAAGTTGGAAAAAATGAAAACAATGTTTTGTAAATAAAGAGGGAAAGGGGTTGAAGGAAGAGGAGGGGGATGGGAGAAAAAAGGAATCAAGATATATCATTTACAGGTCAAATTTCCTATGATGGATGTGATCATTATGTGGATCTAAATTGTACCAAAAACTTGATTTTAAAAATTTACATCATCTGGATGTTTGAAGCTGTGTGTGTGTGTGTGTGTGTGTGTGTGTGTGAAATTATGAATTTCATTTCACATGAAAAACCCAAAACTCAAAAAGATAAAAGGTCTTACCCAATCTGACTAGCTATTTAATGGCAAAATCAGAGAAAAGGTCTTTTTACTGAACTTCTGCCATAAAGCAGGCTCTTTATGAGTCACTTGCAAAACTTTCCAACCATTCATTTTATAAATACACATTGTCATCCACTGATGTTGGACCTGTGCTGGAGTCTGATGAGGTCAAGCTGAAAGTCCCTGCCCTCAAGCGAAGGCAGACCTGAAAAGCTAGTGGCCACAAATGCAAACATATGTGCAATCACAGAATAGACAGGAAGAATCTAATCAGGTTAAAAAGTTCAAGAACATCTTCCATGAGGAAGTGACGCTTGAGCTGACTGTTAGGTGGTGAGTAGGACTTAGCTAGATGCATAGGGAATGTGAAATCATTTCAAGCAGAGAACGAATATTCCTGAAAGAAAGTTAGAGCTTGGCTCTCCTGTGGAAGATGAGTACTTCAGTTGGGTATCAGAGGAGACATGGTGGTGAATGGAGCTGCAGAGAATAAAGGGGCTCAGCTCACAGGAAGGTTGTTGCTGTGGCTTGTATCTAGGCATTTCCCCCAAAGCTTCATGCAAACATTGTAGGTGAGCTTTCTAGAGGTGATTTGATCTAGCATGTGCGAATGTGAATTAAAGGTTTGTGAATATGGACTAAGGCGGGATTAACTGTATTAGTCACTGGTTGGCTTAGCATAGTTCTGAGTAATGGAAGCCTCACCCTCGGTGTGGGTGACACCACACAGAAGGATTGTGTCCCAAATGAGTTAAAAGGGAAAAGGAACCTTGCTGTTGCAGCTCCACTGCTTCACAGCTTTCTGTCTGCCATGCCACAGACTATTCTCCTCACCTTGGAGCAAGTTGACAATGGAATCTCTACAAACTATAAGCCAAAATAAACCTTTCCTCCTTTAACTTGGGAGTGTTGGGCATTTTGTCCCAGCAATGAGAAGGAAACTAAGACACTTTGTTTTCCCAAGTCAGGAAAATTGAACTCCTTAAAGTTCTTGAAGAAAATGCTAAGAATTTTAGATAAATGTTCAATACCATGTAGTTCACTCTGGTTTCAGTATGAGTTTTTAAATGAAACATATCACAGTAATATAGGAAAGAAATGATAGGCAACAGGAGTCAGAGAGTGGCCTTCATGGAAAGAATGAAATAGACAACAATCATACAGGAGGAGCAGAGTTTGAAGACTGGGCAACTGAAGGAATTTTCTAGGTTGAGGGAAAAGGCATATATGAGGGTGAACACAAGCTTTTGGCTTGGATGATGAACAATGATAAAACCCTTCATTGAAATGAAAGTGTAGGAAGAAGGGGGCAGTTCAGAGGACCTGCGACAGAAAAGATTAACATAGAGTTGGACATACTGAATGCAAATGACAAATGGCTGTTAAGTGGAAATACTAGCCTGAAACATAAGAGGCAGGTCTGGACGAGGGACACCAGAGATACCAATCTAGGAAGTATCAGTATTTCTATGACCTCAATGAATCCCATCCACCCTCGGAGGAAGTTACTAGCTTTACTTATAAGCCAAGAAACCGAAGCTTGTGTGCTCACATAGTTGGAGAACTAAGATTTGCTTGTTGGTCTGTCTGGGTTCAAAGCCCACACTCATTTTATTATACTATATTGTCTCTCAAATCAGGAAACTTGGAACTCCCAGCCAGCATTTTCCTGTTAGTCCATACATAAAATGATGAAGAAAAATCTATCATAACAATTGCATTGGGGAGTATATCTTTTCAGAAATAGCTATAAAAGTCTTCCAGATTTTATGAGAGATCCTGCTTCAGAAACAAGACTGCACCTTGATGTGTATAACACAAAAGGAGGCCCACAGAGAAGACTTGGTCACTGTGTTCTCTGAGTTCACATTACTAAGGCACAGCTCAAGACAAAAGGTGGGTAAGGGAGTCTCCACATCTCTCACACAAGGCTCCCAGGATTCAGGGTTCAAGAAAATAACATAATCATCATTTTATAAAAACAGCCACCATTCTCACTTCATGGGTAAGATCAGCTTCAGACAGTAAATAGCTAAAGTTATTTAGTATTTAAGCAGATTTACTCCAAAAGTACTAAATCAAAGAGTGACACAACCATTCATCTTTTGAATTTCACATCCCAGACAGAAGAGAGATGGAGGTAAGTAGGCAATTATGAAGAAAACCCACATGAAGTCAGAGATGAGCTCGATGTTAGCATGGAAAAAGCAGACAGAAGACCTGTAATCCCCCAGTGTCTGCTCACAGCCGTCCCCAAGTGCCAGGAAGAATATCAGACTGACTGCATGTAGCTATAACCCACATCAGCCCATCGATGGCAACACAAGATCCACTTGCCAGAGTGAAGACATTTACATGCAGTTTAAAACATTTGCATGTCACCATGACACAGCAAGCTGAACTGTGAACTGAAACCCAGCCTGACCTGTCCCCATGTTCTCAAAGAGCTTTTGCCAGAATTCCCCTCCTGTCTCACCCAACCTAAGTTTAAACCACCCATAAGCATCCTGGAAGCCACAGACCTGAAATGCATCCATAATTGTTAGACTGATGGCCCTGGCCAGAGCTGTCTCATCAACAACATTGTGTTGACTCAGCTGGCCAGCCCTTCCAGAACTGACCAAATGCTTCAGACAGCCAGGCATCTCCCAGCCTGGACATGCTAGTTATTTGATGAAAGCCAAAGAATGTGATGGCTGTCATAGTCACCCAGGGCCTTCGCCGTCACCACTACACTCCCAGATTCTTTGGATCTGGTGTGCAAGCAAACTGGAAAAGTCACAGCTTCTGCCTGTGCTGTTCTTAAAACCTCATTCCAAAACCTGCAGAAGTGGAGATCACTAGTTAAGCAGAAGTCAGGTAAGCACAGATGAACTGCCCCATCTTCTTTTGAATCTATCTTTACTTCACCTTCTTCCTAGATCTTTCTTACAAGAGCAATCATCCACATGCTGAGGCCATCCTCCTGCAGATAGGGGTCCTCGTGTGGGACAGTTTGACCCACAATTTAGTACAATGCAAACAAAGTGCCCTGAATCTTGGGAATCTGAGTTCCTCTTTCAGCTAAGTCCTCAGTCCTCCCCTTCATGAAGAAGGAAAACTCTAGCCTGAGTTCCTCAATTACAAAGTTGCTACCCATTCCACCTGCTCTAAGAGCCTTTCAAGAACAAAATCAGGATAAAATGAAGTAGAAATGTACAATATGGTTTAATTAACCAAAAAATTAAAACACAGAGGTATTATTACTGGTATGCAGATAAATACCTTTGTATCACTTGTCACATTCAAACAGGGTTACATTTTTTACCACACCTAGTTTTCCCCACTTATACTATCAAAACTCAATTCTGGTAGTCAGTACCTGAAGGAGGTCTTTCACTGAAGATCTTATGAAATTGACAATCAGATATAAGGAAACTGGGTGATCTATAATAAAAGTTGTTCATTAAATATTCTTAGGCAATAAAACTTGACCCTAAATGTGATTCCCCTAGTCAGTGTAGCTAAGATGCTGTTCTCTGGACCAGTATCTTATATCCAGATCTTGAAAAGACTCTGCTCTAGGACACAAGCTTCTATTGAGAGAAGTCTTAATATATGCCTGTATAGGTGCCCACAGTAAATTAATAACTCTCAGGTCTCTGTTGCCACTACCAGACGCTTCCACATATGCCTACAATATGGTGTGCTCTGCTTGGGACAAAATAATGCCCCCCAAAACACAGGAGGTCCATCACTCTAAGGAATTCATACTTCATAACTGGGTTTTCCCAGCAGCCTGGGGTCTCGCCATGAGAGCCGAAGTCATAGTTTGTTATAAAAGCCAACTCATTTTGATATCTGAGCCTTGAGCCTAATGTGCAATCCTAAATGAACAGAAAGCTGTGTGTCACATCAGTGACACCTTCCCAGAAGGTCCAACTGTGGCAATGGATTAGGGTCTTCCTCTGTCATCCCTTCCAATATTGCACTTCCAGATCCTTCTGTACCTGTCTGGAAGGCCTTGTAAGTACATCAATAGTTCCCTCTGAGCAATAACTATATGTCAAGCCATGTGCTGAGACTTTGTGTATAATCCTCATAACAACTATTCTTATGTGCTTTGCATGAAGGAAGGAAAAATAGCTCAAAGCATTAAGTAAGAATTCCAACCTCACTTAATGTAAGTGGTGGAACCAGAATTCAAACCTAGCCTTATTCCAAAGACTCCTACAGATTAAAGTGCATGCAACATGGCTGGGAGAATCCACCATGTTTATAGCAATGAGAAGATTTCCTGACTGGGCCCATTCATGTCTGGGAACAGAATTTGCCTTCCTTCCTGCAAAAACTCGAGTCTTGTCTCTGTGACTTAGAAAAATAATCAAGTGTTAGATGAGCTGCTCAGGACAGAAGAGGATAAAATTAACAAGCATAACAGCAGCGTCCTTTTTTAAATGTCAGCAATATTCTAGGAAATAAGGAAAATCCTAATTAAAATCAGTCCCCACACAAGGTGTCCTTTCTTCCATCAAGGCTCTTCCTACAGACATTACTGTAACCCTCCTGCCACTTCGGGGGAAAGTGGACTCCAAACATGGGTTGGAGACATACAGGACACATCACAGTGACTCTGAAAAAGTCACCCAACTGGGTCCTCTCTGTTCCAATGAGCCCTGATGTTCAAGCCACAGAGCAAAACAGGCCTCGTGCCACCTCCTACGATACAGACTTTTTTATTGGAATGAAGGACCACCCCAAACGGCAGAGCAGCTTTTTTAGCAACTTGCTAGGGACCTGCCCTGCTCAGAGTAACTCTCTCAGATTTCTTTCTTCTCCAGCTGAAGATGGGAGGGGAGACTTCAGATTCCTCTATCAGTTGGGAAGACAGTTCAGACCAAAACAAGCCCATCTGTGAGAGGCTTATTTGAAAGGCATGCACTGATGAGTTAGAATCTGGGACTGTGCCCAGGTGAAAGTCTTGCCTGGAATTCCTAATACATTCTTTCTCTTATTAAAATAAAATAAGGAATCGGGTGGCTTGTTGCTTCTCTGCATGTAGTCAATTTGGGTCACATTGTGCCACCACTTAAAATCTGACCTCAAGTGCCGGTTTAAAAATCTTTTCATTCTGAGTATGTTTCCATCCCACACAACAAGCCTACACTATAGTGTAAGCTGTTGCCTACACTATTTCTCCGGGAAATCGGTAAGTTAGTATGACCAAGTCCCTGGTCAGAAAAGGTGCAGTTGGCCAAGCTATCGAACGTCTCATTCAGTGGCCCCATCCTACCCCACCCTCTACCCACCAGCTAGCCCTAAATCCACTGTTCTGGTTTATCTCCCCTCTCTCCAGGCACAGACTTCCCTTTGTGGTCCAAGGAAGGAGCTTCCAAGTGGCCAAATGTGCATGACACTCAGCCCCACCCTTCCCACCCAGTGAGCAGTCACCACATGCAGGATGACAAATCCTTTCTCAGTGACAAGAGAGGGAGATGAGTGTCAAGATACAGCTAAATTTGTCTCCAGGAAGCAGTTTGCAATCTCCCTTGACTTTCATTTTCTCCCAAAGAAACCTGGGGTAAAATATGGAAAACTACCATCTTTTCCCTAAGGTAATGGCCTTCCAAGACATAGCCAAGAGGAGTTGGTGAGAACATCCAATGGGAAATCTGCCATCTAGCAACCCGCAAAGAAGCATCAAAAAGCCAAAGGGCACCGCACTGTTGCCTTCTGTTACCACAGCCAGTTCCCTGATTGGGTCTTTCCTCTGGCCCACTGAGGACATCCTGTTTTATCTGAGCTTCAGAGCAGATGAAAAAGCAATTGTACAATTCACAGCACCCACACAGGGACAGTCAGTTGTCGCAATCTCTAAGAGAAGGGAAATAAGATGGTGTTTTATTTTTAAGTAACCCTGGAGATTTCAATGATTGCATTAAAATTTTAATCACAAACTCCTTAAGTTTGAAGGGGGAAAGAAAAAGCCCACAAAGGACTCATTGTAGAAGAGAGTTTCACCATTTGGAGTTCTTTTATAAATTTGTGTCAGATCACAATTTGCTGTCTGGGAAATGTAAATTAGTTATTAATGAGCCAGAATTCTAACATCAAAGGCAGTGCATCAGCCAGAGAGAAACAAAGAGCTCTGCAGCTCTGTCAGCTCCTCCGTGTGCACTGGCATCAGTGTGGCATTCGTTTTGAGTCAGTGTTGCCTTTTTACGAGGATCATTTTTCGCGGATGTAACAGCACAGGGCACTTGCACCACTGGCTTCACCTCCCCTGAGCACAGTGTGACTGTCAGAGTTCTGGGCAGCAGGCAGCTTGCATGTGTCCCAAAATGACTTTGCACAAAGCAAAACTGGTAACACTTTTCCTTCCTACCCAGCTCACAGAGCTGACCACAATCACAGTGTGCTTCACATTTGCAGTATGACCTGACCCAAGTAACATGGGGGACAAGTGGATCCATTTTTGAAATATTCCTGTATAGCTCTCTTTATCTCTACACCCCTTTTTATTTCAATTAAGATCAAAAGCTAAGCTGTGTAAAGTGCACACACAGAATGAGGACAACTATTTTTGAGTGTGGAAGTGGTAGTAATAGTTATCTCACCAAAGTCCTGCAGGCATTTGGAAAGGTTCATTCAGTCAACTTTCAACAGATGCATAGATCAGTATAGGTAGGGAACCAAAAAAGTATCCAAGTCTCTCTTACTCCCTGCCTTCATCCTAGGTCCATCACCCAGAACTTTATACTCCAGCCATGTTGAATGTATTTCAGTTCTTCCAACCCATTACAGTTTCTCTCACCCAGGGACCTTTAAAAATACTGTTTACTGGACCTAGAATTTGTGCATCCTCCCCTTTACCTGGTCAGCTGCTCTTTGAGACCTGAGCCTGGACTGTCCTCTCCCCCACATCCATCCTACACTGCCCTTTGCCTCGGATCCTACACATTCCGTGTATCTCTTAGCTTCCTAAACTGGAAGTTCCATCACACTGCAGTGTGTTTTAACTGTGCATTTGTTTGTGCCCTCTTTCAGACTCTAAGAATATGAGATCTGGGACTGCTTTTTTATTCATTTTGTATCAACTTCCTTTGCCTGGCTGTTGAGTGCCCACCCACCCTCCACAATAGAAACTTAATACATGTTTGCTACACAGTGGGCTGGTGAATACCCACATGAATACCTCCTCCACCACTATTCCTGGAAGAAAACCTTTGGCCTTTGGCTGTGGAGGAACATCACTCAGCACAGGCACTATAGCACCCTCTTCTCTGAATATGGGTCAGGTGCTTGGGCTCCTTCACTACAGCAAACAGGATTCCGAGTCCCCCCAAAAGTGCGTAGACCACAGGTGTTTGGTGAGGCCATGGTTGCTTTGCTTAGCTTCACATAAGGCCTCCTAGAGTCCATGTCCTTCCTGAGAAATCCTGGTTCTAAGGTCTTAGAGAAAATAAAATTCTTCCCAGTCATTTCCCTGGATGAAATTGCTGGAAGACCCCATACACAAGTAAGCTGAAATTTCTCCATGTTCCTAGGGGTGCCCACCATTCCTTTCACACTCAGCTTCCAGGAGCTCCCAGAGAAGCTATTCCTTTGCCCATTCCTGATTCAAATACCTTTTAGTTTTTCTAAAATGCAGTCCCATAAACTCCACATCTCATTTACAAGCTTTCCAAAGTGTGTCTCACTGAAGAGAGACAAAAACAGCTCCAAGAAGGAAGCCTTCCATGGCTTCATCCATCATAGAAACAGAAAGAGGTTGTTCTTTTTCCAGATTCACAGGGTGTATAGCTCCAAGATGCCCTGCAGTGCAGAATTCAAACACGTGTGATCCCAAAGGCAAAGTTAGATCCATCTCAGACATGGTGCTCTGATGACAGATAAAATATCAGTCAAGAAAATGAAAAGCCCATCACAAAAACAAAATAAATAGAGAGGGACAGATGTCTGAAACAGTGTTCGGTTCTGATGGCACAGGTCTGCCGGCATCCTCTATAAAAAGCAGTCACCTGATGCTGAGAATTCCTCACACGAGGGACAAAGAGGATATGAGATGTGATAGGAAAGAATAGACTCAGTTCCCTGTTAGGCAAACATCTATTAACATCCTGCAGTCAAGTATTTTGTAGAATGTGCTTTGACACTTGTTGCCTTTGACCCTCTGTGCTGGTCTTATTTTGCTGGTTTTAAGGCTCTCAGATACCAAGAATTTGTCAGTCTCCCACACACATCTTTTTGTCTCACTGTATATTGGCCTTCCCAAAGCTCATAGGGAAACTATCCAAAATAAGGGCTCTCTCTCTCTCTCTCTCTCTCTCTCTCTCTCTCTCTCTCTCTCCCCTCTTTCCTTTTCCCCTGTATCCCACTTTTGCTGCAACATACCCTCTCCCTTTCCATTGTCTCTTCCTTTTCCTATTCCTCACCTTCCTCATGATCCACTTTGTCCTTACTGATGTCTGCAACTGTCACTCCCATGGTCCTCCAATGATGAAACCCAACAACAGGTTTTCTGACTCTTCCTTGTGAGTCTTTTCACTCTTCAACATTGCCAAGTGCCCTTCCCAGGAACCCAGAGACTTGTTGGCTTTTTTAGTACTGTGTATTCTCTCATCTTCCTCTCTAAGTGCCCAGATTCTGTTTTTATTTTTTTTCTCTTTTCCTGTCTCAGGGATGTGGGAACTTCCAGTGATTCCTCCCTCAGCCTTCTCTTTCTTTAATCACACATCTCCCTCACACACAATTCTCTATAAAGCATATATTGCTTGAAAGTACCTCTTCAGCCTCCACCTCACTCTTCACACTTTCAAACACGCAGAAATTTTGAGAAGCTTCTGTGTCAAATGCTCATCTGAAAATGGTTGGTTTTTGTCTGCCTTGTTTCGGTTATGCTGGTCCTCATGCGTGATGAGGATTACTAATCAACATCTTGCTTTTTTGTATTCACTCACTGGCTTGCTTTTATGTCCAAGTTTGTAACTGCTCTTAAATATTAAAATGCCTTTCACAGCCATGGGTCTTGTTGAATTATTGACTTCTTCTTGTGGAATCAATCATATTAAGCATGTTAAACCCCCATACATCAAACTTATACCCAAATACAGCCATACGAATAAAAAGCATCTACTGTTTTGTTACACAATTTAAGAAATAATTATTAAATGCATTTGCTGCCTTTTTTACATTTTGAGTACATTTTTTAAAATATAATTGCTCTGTTGAGCTGAAAATGTTTAAGCCCATTTTCTCCCTCTGAATTTCTTGCTCTTCTCAATTTTCTTCTCCCATAGTGATAAAATTTGTTTAATTTTTAAAGGATATTGGTATACATATATATTTTAGAGAGAGAGAGGAAGGTAGGAGGGTGGGTCTACATAAATGTCTAAAGCCCTATCCCTTTGTAAAAAATTAAATGGTTATGAACATTCCTGCATAAGACTTAACTTACCCAGATATTTTCAACTACTCAAATATTCCTGCTCTAACAACAATGCAAAGGGAGAAAACACAACACGTAAAATAAGTTCCAACCACATTACAGGTCCATCCCATCTGAAATTGAAGTCACCGTCCTCACCTGTAGACTGACCACGCTGTACTCCCCACCCCATTCCTGTCTCAGTCCATTGGGATTTCTATAACAAAACATCTCAGACTAGGTAATTTATAAACAAGAGAAACTTATTTCACACAGTTCTACAGGTTAAGGAATCCAGTATCGAAGTGTGGTCAGATGCAGTGTGTGGTGAGGGCCTGTTTCTCACTCTTAGTGTCATCTAGACATCCTCATGCAGTGGAAAAGGGCAGAAGGGATTGAGGGATTGAGTCCTCCCAGGGCTGAAGAGCAGAAAAATACAAGACTACTCTGCTCAACCTCCAGCCCTTTTATAAGGCCATGAATCCCATCCAAGAAAGCAGAACCCTCATGATTTAACTTCAAAAGGACCATACTTTTCAATACTGTTACACCAAGGATTAATTTGAACACGAATTTTGAAGAAAATACCATCATTCAAAAGACAGTATTTTCTTTCTCCTCCTCCTCCTCTTCCACTACCACCTAAAAAATCTTGAAACTATTTTTCCTCCTACCTCTTCAACTGCCACAGTCTTGCCATTCCCCTAATACCTAGGTTCTGACTTTAGTGTTTTCTTACACCCATCCTTCCTATTTCTCATTCACCAATTTCCAAGTCCCTCAAAGCCAGTTAGGAAGCTCTTTCTATTTTTTCTATCACAAAGTTTTTCCTTGCACAAGAATAACTCTCCTCAAAATATCTCTCCAACCCAGAGAGAAGGGTCTAGGTTAGAAAGTAATTCTCTTAGCAATAAGATTCCTGTAAGACCCACATATGCCATAAAACCTGAGCCCTCTGCAGAAGTACCATGCTGTAAGAAATAGTAGGAGAGATTCACATAAGAGAATGAGCTTTGAAGTGCTATGGGAAGGGGATCTCAGCACCTTCAGTGAAGGAAACATATAGATTCTTCCATTCATTATAAAGAAAGTACCAGCCCACTCAATTTTAATGTGACATCAAGAACTGTAGCCTTAGATACTTGATTTAAAAAAGAATCTGCTAGGCCTTCTCCTTTTGTCCTCATCTGCTCGAATCTAAAGAACTAGATCATAATGTGTCTGATGACCAAATCCAAACAGGAGAACATATCTTGTGAAGAAGTACAGTCTAATCTCTTGAGCGGGAAACTGATAAAGTAGTTTTCTGGCCCATCAATCAATCTGTTGAGTGTGTGATAATCTCTGTAAATGCTAACAAAAACTAGAGTCTACTATCAGTAAGAACTAGACTCTGGACTCTTCAAAATCCAGAGAAATAAGGTATCTCCGTGATTGGACTCACATATTCCTGAGTTGGAAAGCCTCAGTTCTGCCACCTAGAGACATATGGTCACTCTAAGCTTCAGTTTCCTCATTTATAGCAAGAGATGAATGTGTATACTTTTCTCTTCTTGCCAGAGTTAAAGGGGCAAAGGTTTATTTAGCTCCCAGTTTGTAGAGGTTTCAGTCCATAATTTCTTGGTTGCAAGGCAGGGTGGCCCATGGCAAAGGGGCAATCATTCATGGCAGCAGAAGACAGCAAAAACAACAAGAAGGAAAAACAAAATCGTTATGTCCTTTATATTGTATGAAGGCTACCCACTCATGGGGGGGGGGGATCATTCACACTCTTAATCCTAACCAGAACTGTGCCAAACCAATCAGCTGACTAGTTTGCTAATCATAAACACTTAATCCCAGCATCACTCTAGATTTCATGTTTGAAAAGGCCAACTATCCACATGAGGCTTTGGGGGGACATCTGGAAACAAACCATAACACATACCATATAGGAATCTTGTGAAGATTGAATATGATAATATAAACTTCATAGCATTTCTATGGGTAAGTACCATGAATATCAATCACCACTTGACAGAAGAAGAAACTTACATTTAGAGAAGTAAGGTGATTTACTCTAAATCCAACAGCTAGAACTCAGTACAGGCAAAAGTTAAATCCAAACCTATCCGGCATCAAAACTGGACCCAGTTCTTAACTACATTCTACATATCTCCAACCTTTAACTTAGCCCAACTCCTTTGTATCTTTTAAGTCCTATGAGGATTGAGCATCTTATTTGTCTCCGTGTTTCCTTCAGTCACTGAAATTTTCCTTAAGCCGAGGTTGAATGGCTGATCCAATAGATGAATGTATGTATGCAGAAAAGGAAATCAAAATAGGATACCCTTATTACAAGAAAAAAAAGCTTTCAAATATTCATAGTCAATAAAGGAATTAATAAGAGTACAAAAAGAAGAAGGAAGAAGAAAACAGTCTTGGATTTGCGTAACCAAATACCATTGCAATCCTCTGAGAGAAAATGGTGGTAGAAGCGAACATCACAGGCTGAGAGGCCAGGAGAGAATGCTGGGAAGCAGAGGCGGGCAGCCTCACTTATTCGAAGGTTGTTCCTGTACTCAGAGGCATTGTGTGGAGTTGTCACTAGAAGGGGAAGAACTGTGTTTGCTTTTTATAAAACAGGATAAACCTGATTGCGTTTCCAGGAAGAGAAGATTAGCTCTCCAGTACAAGAGAAAAAGTATTAAGATTTCTGGAAAGGAAAATAATCACTGCAAAAATAATGGCCCAGAAGAGATCAAAGGAATGTGACCTAAAGTGGTTCAGGCTGCAGGTGATAAGCCAGTATTTGGGGATGGGGTGGAATGGAATCTAAGGAAATTGCTGAAACACATTTTAAATGACTTTGGTGTGCGTGTGTGTATGTGTGCGTGTGTATGTTTGCACTGGGTCATCATCTAATGCCTATTTTTTTACTATGAGTCATGATCCAAGTATGTTCAAAACAGTGGTCACTGGTAAAGAGGCGAGACTCACATTCTCTGTGACAATCTCCCAGCCACAGTACAGCACAGTGCTCAGACTCTGTCCCAGCTCACGTAAACTCATGCACCCGTCTCCTTTCCCCCTCCTCTGCTTCCTCTCTTTTTGTCTTCCTTTAATGACATTTACTGAGTATCTGTCTACAGTATTCTTCTGGTAATGTCTGAAAGTAACCAGAAAATGTCACCATTTACTTTTCTAGACCCTGTCACAAAGTTGCCTTAGACATAATCTTGCCCTCAATACGCTTACAGAGCAGTGCTTCCCATCTAGTTAGAATGACTGTAGACACTGAGACCCTTTTAGCACATAGGCCTGGACTCACTCTCCTAGTTTTTGCTTTGCAATTGAACTCCCAAGCCCAGGATGGCCTTCTTCTCCCACTTTTAAGGCCATTGTCTCCTCACAGATCTGAATAATAAACGTGGTCTCTTTCACACTCTAACCCTTGTACTTATCCTCTCACACACTCACCCTCTGGCTCATATGATTCTGACCTCATCTGGCCCCAGCCTCAGCCTCCACCCAACAGTCACCCATCTGCCAAGGCTGCTGCCAGGGGCACCGGATAGAGCCTCCTGTCCCAGAGAGTATGAAGGACCTGTCCTCCCCTCTACAACAGTACAGGGTCTCAGGGAGGCACCAGGAAAACATAAGAATCCCAAGCAAATTTAGCTCATTTCAGGACACAAAAATTCCTAAGAGATGCTATCAGTCCTGACTTGAGAAAAGCCCTACAGGATGGGGCAGGTGGTCTTGTCCACCACACTGACACTTGAACCTTGAATGTGCAGATGGCTATATCTGGCCCTTGATTTAGGTCAGGTTCTTGTTTTTCCAGTTTTTCCCATTGCAGACAGCCCTTTCAGTTCCGGTTTTTACTTCAGGCATTCACATCCAGTGTCTTAAACGTGGCTTCTTGCACTGAGCTAATTAAAAAAGAGTAAGTTTCAGCTACAGGATTTGAGAAAGAGAAAGTCTCCAAAACATTTGATAGTTTAGTGCCACTGGAAAGAGAGAGAGAATAGCTTGGAAGGAGCTATTTTCAAAACTCTGTTTTATAGATGATCACATTGAGTCCATGAGGTTAAGAAATTCATCCAACTTCAATAATTCATAGCACTTGAGATACTTTATGATGGACTCAGAGCCACTAGTAAATGAGAGAGAGTCCCCAGGTCCCATTTCCTTTTCAAGCTCTGTTTATATTGGTTTCCCATGTCAGTTTATGCATAAGATTTAGTCTGAAAAGAGGTTTTTACTGCATCAATAGCAAAAACATGCAAGAAAAATGTACTACACTATAATTTATGTTACATTAAACTGAGCCCTATTTGTATCCATAGAAAAATGCTATAAGCAGATGCTAAACTCTAGTTAATAATATGAATGTGGGAATATAATATAATATAAATTAGGGGAATGTTTACTAACATTTGAAAGTTACCTGGAAATGCATTCAAAAAACTAAAATAAAATAAATTAGTGGATGGACGAAAGAATGAATAGATGGACTTTTCTACAATAAAGCAAAAACAGTGAAATATTAATGGTAGGCACTAGGTAATAGCGTTGTAGGTATTACTAACAGATTCTTTTAACTCTTCTGGGTATTTGAAAGTTTTCATAATAAAATTTGGGGAATGAGAATTGACACCAGATGAGCATGCTCTAATAAATTTTATTTATAACTTGTTATTAGAAAGAGGAAACAAAAACTGATGTGAAAACTTTGGGAAAGTAAAACATAACCTCAAAGGTTTTGCCTGATTAGTTATTTATTCACTAACTTTTAATTCCTTCTAAGAAGCTGCTGGGTTTAATTGAAGCATATCACATTTCTAATGTGTAAAAATATTTTGTATGCATAAATAGAGAAGTTCTTTCACACACAATGTTTTGTTTGAGGCAGATACAGTAGTTCCATAAGAAAGGTATGAAAGTATTGTCCCCACTTTAAAAACAATGAAGCTCCATGTTCATAGGGCCATCTGAAGACACTGAACTCACATCTTTCTGCTCCTGGGTCAGGTGAAGATAACAGTAGGGGAAACACTCCCACAAATGGGTTCTTAAAATGTTTTAGGAGTACCTGGTAGCATTTGAGATACATCTTGACAGACAGATTGTCAGGACAGATTGTCGGAGCAGAAATGCAGAATGATAAGTACAATTTAATGTTATTTATGTGATAGACACACTTACACACAAAACAAGTTACACCACATATTCACTGTAAACGCAGATGTGTGTACATAAATGTCTAAAGTGGGATGTGGAAGGATGCACCTTCGGTCAACAGCGATGATGATCTCTGGGAGAAACAGGAGAGCACAGGACTAAGACTGGGTTTGCCCAAGTGTCCCCTTCTGTATAATGCTTTAATACTTTGAAGGACTCTATTGCCATATAAAGAACAGCTTCCCTGGAGGAGGAGGCCATGAATTCTAGGTGAGAAAGCAGAGGGTAGACTGGCAAATGGCAATAGTGCATCAAGAAGACTAATTAGGGGAGTGTCCCAAAAGGTGGGTGAAGACTGAAATGTAAAGGACTTTCAACTCCAAGCTAAGGAAGGGACTCTTTTTTTAAAGTCACGCCATAGGAAAGTATTTTGGACCACATTCTATAAAGTGGACTTGGGCAAAAATCAGTTCAAAGCTATGGCAAAGCCTAGGTGAAAACCAACACCTGGACAGGGAGAAGAAAAATTGAGAAGAGATGTCAGAGACATTTCAAGTCTGCCTGATCAGAGAGGACACAGGTAGATTTTAAAAAGAAAAAAGAAAGAGAGGATGAGGAATTAAAGGTTTCGGTCTTGTGTTGTCTTGTGTGTAATTTGGAATTGGTGATACAGAATTTTTTAAAAGTAGGAAAATACTGATAAGCAACAAATTCAGTGTCTCAGTGAGTGAGTGAGCTAATACATGGAAGGCACTGGCTGTGAGCTTCGCACATAAGTAATGCTTAACGTCAATTATAATAATTGGCAAATATGTATGAGCAAATTTTCTGTGTCAAGCACAACTATGTGCATTTTTATCTACTAAGACTTTGAATCCATACAATGGTTTTATGCGACAGGCGCTATTACCACACCCATTTTGCCAACAAACACTTACAGGCTCGTGACGCTCTCTGCCTGAGGTCTTGCTGGCAGAGACCTGGCAGAGCAGGCTGTGCATCCCCACAGCTTGGCACCCGGCCCCCTTCTCACGCAAACCACCTTCCAATGGATGAGAGTGGTAGTGCAGTTACCCAGGACCAACCATCATTCTAAACATCCCTACTATGTCCAAGCACTGCGCCAAGAATTGTCCTCTCTCCAATCACGGTGTAGTATGAGAGTAACATGTTGCATCACCATGTTATGAGAATAAATGTTTCAGCGCTTAACTTAGAAACCACATTTGAAGGAAAAAAATTATTTTAAGTCATTTAAAGTCCAATTGATCAAAAAAAACCCCGATTAAATAAAAATGCATGTTTGTTGTATGTGATGAAAACATGTAAACGTCTTTACACTGGTTTTATTGGTGGCCTCTTTTCTTCCCACCTGTCTCAATAAGCTTGCTGGATTGCACTAGGCCAGCAGTTCTACAGCTTCGTGCAGATATAGGAAAGCTCAGGCTTTAGTGTCCTTATTATGAGAGCCAATGGTTTCCTTCCTTTAAGACCCACATTCATCCCCTGTTATGGAGACATTTCTTATGAGACAAATCATTTTGTTGAAAAAAGAAACTAGTTGTTATGCCATCATAAGTTTTAAATACTGCACTTTGGGATAAATATGCCTTAAGCTTGGTGATCTTTTGGTCTCACAGGTTAACCAGGGCCATAGAACTAGAAGAATTTGGGGGGAGGAAGGGTCTTTAAACTTTCTCAATGAATTCTGTTCTCATCTATGCAAAACTCACCTTTTTAACTCATATCTGTAAAGCTCTTTCTTAAAGGATTCAAATTATGTAATACAATTTTAACAGATTCTAGGCACTTGGCTGTCAAGTTATTAGTTAAGTTTATGGGGTACTCACCATGTGCTAAGCTCTAGTCTAGGTGTTTACATCAGTTCAGTCACTGATCCCTCATATCAACTCCTTGAGATAAATCCTAATATTTCTGTTTTGCAGATGAGGGAACTGAAATAGAAAAAAAGCTAAATAATTTTCCTAGAGTCATGTACACAGTAAGCATAGAACCACAATTCTAACACAAGCTCCCAGCTCCAGAACCCAAGCCCTTAACTACCATGAGACATTAATTTTAAAATAATCATAATTACAAAAAATAACAATAATCATAATTACTATCTTTTTTACTATTTTCAAATGCAATGACTTACATCCTGGATTTCCTTTGAAGAATTTTTTTTCTTAGCATAACATGAAACCCAAAGTTTAAGCAGAGGGAAATTCCTCCTAGGAAGCAATTGGGATGGAAAGAAGCCGGCCCCGCAGTTCTTGCTCCATCCACCTTCAAGGTTCCTTAGATCCTGGGTGCTCTTCAGCTCACAGCTTTTTATGCTTTTGTAAATCCTTTTGTACTACATTTTTCCCTTTGTGAATACTTTTATTGCCACTGTTAACCACTCTATGTTTATTTCTGTGTGCCCCACTGCCAAGATTTTACAACCAAGAACCCTATCTTATTCATATTTAGTGTTGGGTAATGATTAAAACAGTAATTTTTAAAATAATCTTTAAAAAGTGTAGAGGCTTTCCCTGTGCCAGGAACTCAGTACCCTGCATGTGTGATCTTCTTTTAGCCTCCCAGGAACTATCTAAGATGCTATCCTTTTGCTCACTGAATGTTTGGCACACGCCAAGTGTCTGGTAAAGTTTAGCAGACTGATAATTCAGAGCTTTGAAACCTATTTTCCTAAAAACACAGAAATTATAAACTCCTAGGGGGAAACCACACACACCAGGGATTACCAGAAGTTGAGAAGCCTGGACCACTTGTATGTGGGGTGTGAGAGTGGTAGAGGCTCTCAATAGATTGGAAAATGAAAGTAAATTACACAAACACATGAACACCATGAGTCCATCTCTACCCAGTAACACTACCACAATTGTGACCATATAACTTGACTTGCCTGGGTCAGTGTCAACTCATATTTATTTTTATGATGGACTGAATGATAAATACAGTCTCTTTAACTCTCAAATGTCTTCATATTTAATGACAGATTAACTAGCCACCCCAAGCAAAAGTCTCAATCTGAGTGTGACATACTGGGCCAGTGGTCTTTCTGGAACCCACCTGCCCCAGCTTCTCTTTACTCTCATAGACCAGGGTGAATGTGATTCTGTGGTTTGGGACATGTTTGCATTTTTATTATAGAATCTACAGTGTTCTGCTGGCAAAAGGCCACCAACCACATGAATGCCAGCACAATGATGGGCAAAGGAACCTTGAATTGGAAGAGTCCTGATGTCATCAAATTCTCCACTTATCCTTGAACTCACTTAGTTGCATTTATCTCTCTGTTCCTTATAAAATTAAAAGTGACCACCAGGTTCCATAGAGGCAAGAATACTGTCTCCCACATTATACCATAAACACATCTGTATGTACTGACAGATGATGTTCATATACAGTCATAAAGACATACAACTATTGTATTACATATGATCATAAAGAAAAATATAGAAAAAGATGAATGTGTTATTGTGGGGGAATGTGAGGTACTGTGAGAGGAAAGGAGCACCCAATAGAAGGGAAAGAGGGTTGCCAAAATCAGAGGGAAAAATAATTTTAAAGATTTCATAAAAAAGAAGTAAATTATAAGATGATCTTTGTGCATGTGTGGTTTGTGTCTAGATGTCCCCTCAAAACCTCGTGCAGTTATAAGGAGGGTAAGCTTTTTGAAGGTGGCTGAATCTGTAGTGTATGATTGATTCATGGTCCAATGCTGGATTACAGGTGCCCCATTAAGGTTATGAGTACTAACTACACTTCTCCTAGGGCAGGTAGCCTGCATACACTTTAAGAGACAGAGTGAAACTTGTCCTCTCTCTCTCTCTCTCTCTCTCTCTCTCTCTCTGCTTTTGCTGTCTTCCACTGCCATGAACTGTTGCCCTTCTGCATGTGCTACCCTGCCTGGGAGCCAGGCCAGTTATGAACTGAAACCTCTACACACTGTAACCTAAATAAATTTTTCTTCCCTTAACTTTGGGCATTGGATATTTTGTCTCATCAACAAGAAAAGTAACTAAGATAAATGTGTAAAGTGCTAGATTAGGGTTGGAACTGCCAGTTCTCTATGACAATACCTTTCTTTCCCAGAGTGCAGTGTCTTCAGCACCAATAGTTGTGGAAGAAAACAAACAAACAGACCAGCATGGCTTCTAACCCTGACTGCATAACTGCGTAACTCTTAGCTATGCAACTCTGAGCAACATTTCTTTGCTCCAGCATTAGGAAAGTTTATTCTCAACAGACTCAGACAGCTCTAGCACTGGAGAAATTTATTCACAGTGATGAGAGCAGGTCAAAGCACAAATTTCTCACAGCCCAAAAGTTCACCTGGACATGCTGGCCACTGCAGTCACCATGGTAGCAGCATGACTAAAGCATTTGTGTTTGGTCCCTTAAGCTTTTAATTGTTTCACAAATTATATGTGTGCATGCATACACCGAAGGGCAAAAACAAAATATTACCTACTGGTTTTTGTAAACGTATAGACTTTTCAAATTCATACTCTTTCCGGGCGTGGTGGCTCACGCCTGTAATCCCAGCACTTGGGAGACTTAGACAGGAGGATCGTTGTGAGTTCGAGACCAGCCTGGGCTATAAAGTGAGCTCAAGGCCAGCCTGAACGGCATAGTGAAACCCTGTCTCAAAAAAGAAAAAAAAAATTCATACTCTTAAAGATATGCTTGATATCCCTCATACTACTTTAATGTTGAGATGTATTAGTATATTCTTTTGTCTAAGAGAGATCAGATATTTACATTATTCTATAAAAAGCAGAATGTATGTTATCCTGATTTTTTTCTTTTTTTTAATCCTGATTTTTTTTTAAAGAGAAAAAAAACAGGAAAAAGGTAGAAATATTACAGAATTTCAAGAAAAGAAGATAAACGGTAAGAAATCAATAGTTGATAAATTACATATTGTTCTTTTAGAAATAGTTATTCAAGTTACAAAATTAAAGCACACAAAGTAGACACTCAAGCAGTGAGAGTGCAAACAGATCTGTTCAACAATCCAACAAGAACCTAGAAATATGGTCATCAATCCCACACATCTAAACTTACATGCAGCTATATCTTTTATAGCACTTCCTATTTCCTCTTTTTTTGCAATAGCAATTATACATTTTTAAAATTTTATTTAAAGAGAAGAAAAAAAGCAAAACAGAAAAAAGGGTAGCAACAATACAGAATTCTAAAAGAAAGAAAGAAAAAAGAAAATGAGAAAAGGCCCCACTAAGAAATCAGTAATTTATAAATTACATACTGTCATCCTGGATGTAGTTGTTCAAGTTACAAAGTTAAAGGGTACATAGTAAATATTCAAACAGACTACAAACAGTTCTGCTCAAAGATCCAACAAAAATTCAGCAATATGGTCATCTATTTTACACACTCAAACATACATGCAGTCATATCTCTTAGAGCACTTTCTTTTCCTCTCTTTTTTACAATAGCAATTACACATTTTAGTTTTTTTATCCTGATTTTTAAACTTGTATTCTCAATACCACAAATGTCTTTTTCCAGGTTTGTTAATAGAAGGCCATTGTATCAATCAGCTACTGTCATACTAATGATATATAACAAATTACCCCCGAATTTAGTGACTCTTGGCAACTGTCATTTTTTTCTCTTCACTCGTACTGAATATTTTCCTTGGGCCAGAAGCCCAGGGGACCATGTTGCTGTGGTGATGGCAGCTGTGTAGGAGGAGAGCAAGGAAACATACTGAATGCCTCAGTGTGCAGATGTGACACATTGTCACTTCTGTCCACATCTCACTGGCCAATGCAAGTCACACAACCAACTCCAGTATGAGTGGTATAAGGACAGCTAGTATAGTAATTAGCAAAGGGCATAATGAGGGTAAGGTGATGCATACAAGGATACAATGCACTCTAGTAAAATGTGACCTACCTTATTTAACCATGTCCTATTGAAAAAATTAGGTCGATCCCAACTAAAAGTCATAAAATATATACTCTACCAATCTCCTACTGAATCCTCATAACAACCTGAAGAGCAATTATTAGAGATCCCATTTAAGAGGACAGAAGTTACTGAGCTACATTGCATTCAGCAATTTGTCTTTGGTTTTTCCTTCAAGGAGGAATCCAGGCATATCACAGGTGCTAGTCTTAGTACAGCCCTGTAAAGAGTCTCTCTGGTTGGTGCTGAGTCAGATTTGTCTCCTCCAGGAACTGCGAAAAACCATGCATCTTGTCCTATTTCCCTTTGTCTGGTTTTCCAGGAAATCTGGAGCCACATTTAAGTTATTATCAAGGCAAATTATCTACAGTTAGCATATGCACAGACTCATTAACTTCGGTTCTAATATTTCATTTCTATTTCACTGAACCTTCCTATAATGTCCTTTTTTGCAAGCTTCCTTGATTTTTAAAAGAAAAAATCAAAGTATAATTAATTTGAATTGTAAAATTTTCAGAGCCTCCTCAGTGAATATTCAAGACACCTAGGACTTAGACTCTGCCTATGAACATTCAGTACCTTGGATTCCATCTCTCACGTTCTAGTATTTTCTGCAGCTTGGGCTCCAGAAGTCACATTCCCTGTCACCAAATAAAAGAGAAGGAGAAAGAGTAATGCTAAGATGAGTCCATTTTACTCATTACCAGAAACTCTGGCAGCAATGTAGTAAAGGTAGAAAATCAATAGAATCATGTTCTTCCCTATTTACTAAGACCAGAGAAAATGTGGAATAAAGTGTCCAGTTGGTAACCTTCAACATCAAAGAGCCAAAACTCCATGCTCAAAGCAAACAATGCTACCTTTTTTTGAACATGCATCCCATGTTTGGTCACACACATGTAGTCCACCAACTGCATCATTTTTCCTTATCCTGCCTCAGACACCTCATAAACACACAGAAGCTGTATCGTTAAGGAAGCAGATTCAAGAGTAGGAGCTCCTATTGCTCTGTATTTGACCATCTCTTGAATAAACTGTCTTCAAAAGCTCATTACTTCAGTGATTGTTCCACTGTGTCATAAAGAAAACAAGCTTCTATCAATGATAATTAAAATACGATAAAGTGCAAAAAGAAAGCACCAATACTAGTAGTGTAGGTAGATTTACTATTTGGATGCTTTTTTTAACAAGTCACATCAAGCTTATTTCTTATCTAAAGGGTCTAACACAATTGGTGTTAGAAGGTAAACAAGGGAATTATTTCATTTTGCTACCATTAGCATCAAATCTAGGTCCTTGCATCATGCAAAGAGAAGATAATAAGAAGGTATGATACAGAGCAGAGTTAGAGAATTTGTCTTCATTTAAAAGGACATTTGGTGGATGGATATGATCAAAGTATGTTATATGCTTGGAAAAAAACGCCACAGTGAAATTCAAAATGTTGCAAATTCATTGCATGAACAAAAATATACATGTTGAAAGAATAAATCAATCAAAGGGCTCTTTGACATTTGTTCTTTGAGGTTTCACATTCATTTGATAGGACTCAATTCATTCCATTGTGCCTTTGTTTCTCTATGAATTTGCCTCAAGACAAGAGGTTTTATGAAAGCTAATCAAGAGAAGATTTAGACAGGAAGAACCATAGGGGACGGAGTATTTTAGGTATGTGTGATGATACATCAGCTGCCTGCTCAGTGCTGCATTCCTTGGATAATCTTCCCAGGGTCTGTCTCAGTTGTCTGACTACAGATACTTGAAGCCATGGACTCCACCTTTCACGTTCTAGAATCCTGATTTGTTTATTCTTATCTCAGATTATCAACACTTTTGTCAAGTAATGTTTAGGGCTGTAGACCTCTTTAATATCAACCTGTTTCTCAATGTCACTTTTTTTTCTTTTGACATTCTAAAGCAATTTAAGAAAGAAAACAAGATATTGACAATAAACAAGGTTAAAATATGTTCCCAGTTAATTGCAATATCAGCATATCCAACAACACTCTAAAAGTGTTGCTGCTTCACCCTGAAATAAGGAACTGTCTGAAGAAATAAAATTACCGTGGCATTGTATAAAAATATTTCATTCCCACCTAGCTAGTTCTGTCATCCCCTTGGAACCCTCTCAATTTCCACCTTACCTGAGACCAAATCCAAGTGGCCCTCCAGAAACCTCACAGCATCGTTTTGGGAGATGATGAAAAGACCAAGCCTACCATGTGTCATAACACCCATCGAGTTCACCTTGATCCACTACCACTGCCCTCCAAGCCTGAGCTCAGAGGCCATCCCCTCCAAAAGGTACTCGCATTGGGCAAGATAGAATTTGAGGGCTCCCATTTAAATTTTCATCTCATCATTGTAATTAGCAATTCTATCAAATGAAATAAATCCACACATAAAGGCAATAAAAATCAGTACTGAAATGTCTTTGCAAAAGACACTTTACATATAAGTGGAAAGACTTAAATCTTGAGACCAGAAGTCTAACTTATACCATCAGAGAAATGTGACTTTGGCCCAGCTGCTTAACTTCTCAGAATCCATTGCCCTGAGTGAAAATAAGGGTATGTAAATAGTAGTCTGTACACTTACCTATCAAGCAAATTAAAGAGACCCAGGTAAAGACACACCAGTTAAACAAGCATTGGTCCTGTACCATCATGTAACATAGGAGCACTGATTCTCATTACAATAACAGTACCTGAGATATCTTACACTTAGTGTCTCTACCTTTCCATTCAACTGCCTCTGCATAGTGGGTGCAATCTTTCAGATCAAATCACTGGAACATTTTGATGCTGTCTCTAATTTTTGTTTTCACCAGTATTTGTGACCCTCCAAGGTAAAGAAAAAAGAATGATTGTTTTGGGTAAAACAATGTAAATTATGCAAAATTATGATAAACCACCCACTCTCCAAAGAGTCCAACATCCTTAAGAGATACCCTGTGGGCTCAATTACTCTATTATCAGGCTCAGTTCCATTTGCACACACCACATTAATCAGGTTAAAACCCACAGGCACCTGTAAGATCTGGCTGTAAAGTCCTCCCATTTTTGCTTCCCCAATTAAAGACACTTTTAGGGAAAAGAACATAATTCCTTATTTTATTTTATTTAAAAAAGAGAAAAGTCAGAAAAGAAGAACTAAAAGCAAAAGGCATAAACAATAGTAAACTCGGAACAATAACAATATAAGTTTTCAAAACAGAATGAAAGAAATTTAACAATGGTTGTTATATTGCATATTGTTCTCTCTTTTTTTAAAGAAAGAAAAAAGAATTAAATAAGATAGAAAAACAGAAAAGAAGTGTAGAACAATGCCAAATTAAAAAAATTATCATCATAGATTCGCTAGTTGATACATTACTCATGGTCATCCTAAAGAATAGTTGCCAAAGTCACAAAATCAGAGCATAAATAGTGGCCAGACACACAAACACTGACAGTGTAAATCATTCTGTTCAATGTCCCAACAGAAGTTCAGTAATATGGTCATCTATTTTACACACTATACATACTGTTATACTTTTTAGAACACTTTCCTTCCCTTTAGCTTTCACAATATCTATTATACCTTTTGGGTAAGAACACAATTCTTACCAAGACATTGAAATGTATGTCTGAGTTTATACTGCTCAAACATGAAGAAGGATAGGTTTAAAAAAAAAAAAAAAGACTTATGGAGCAAAATTTCAGCCCTTGTCCCAAAAGAGCAGTTGGGGAAAGGGAAGTTAAACACAGGAAAGAACAGCTACCACCCAGAGGTGACCCCACTGCTTGAAGCCTGGACTAGATCTCCCAAGATGGAAGTTTGGAAGCAGAGAGCATTCCTAGTTCTAGCTGTGAGCTTTCCCTGTCCCTGGACAAACAGGCAGAGAGGAACTGGGGTTTGCACCTGGATGGAGTCATAGTCCATAGCATAGAGATTGGGTGTGCAGGGAGGTTAATATCTTGCTGTTCAGGCCAACCTCAGGTTGGACTTTAATCCTTACATTTAATCTTTAAAGGCAGAAGATTTTGGATATCACAACAACTCAGACAGGCATGTTAGCTAAATCTCAAGCAATGTGCAAATGGATTTAGGGGAGCAAAGTTCCATAAGATGGAAAAGCCAGGTAGGAAGCCAAGCTAAGATTTCAGGAAGAGGCCCATGAAGGCTCGAGCCCCAGGACGGCCAGAAACCTTGCCCCAGAGCAGAGGATCAGCCCTAAATCTTAAACAAATACACATGGTCACGGAGACTGATGCCCATAAGGGCCACAGCTTCCTTCCTCATCTTGGGTAGGAAGAGTTACACAGGAGCCTGCTGAGAGCGTGTAACAGCATGTGACATTCCTTATGTTTTACTGATATGTTATCAGTTATCTCTTTAAAAAATTAAGAGGTGATTAACAACAGTTTTAATGCTGAATTCATACAATTTTAATGAAATCAAGATTCATGTTAATGAAAAATATAGTACTTACTACTGATTCCTATCATTATGTCTATTAATAGATAAGCCTCTTAAAAGAAAAAATGGTAATAGTCTTCAAACAAATCTTTTGAGCTACTAGGAATTTATAATAACTATTAACACTATTAATAGTTTAAATATGCATATAGGCTAAGCTACAAGGGTGTTTATAGCACCTTATTTATTTTTATTTTTAATTAAAAGTCAAAATTATATATATATAGTACAACATAATGTTTTAATATATGTATACATTGTGGAAAGGCTAAATCAAGCTTATTAACATGCATTTCTTCATATATTTATCAGTTCTTTGCATAATAACCTTAGTTATAATTTCAAAATTTAAAAATAACTGTTAAAAAAATGATTAGTTGACTAAATTGTAAGGTACTCAAAAAACATTTTTTACAAACTAAAGCTAATGTAGAAATGTATAATTTAAATAAAAATACATTTGTAATCTACTGTTCAATTAAAAATTGAGTTATCTGTTATGCACCATATGAGTTTTTGCTGCTTAAAAAGAAAAATGTTGCAGAAAAACATCTAGGAGTATGCACACTGCGATCACAGGAAGGCAGAGGAGGATAAATTATTATTCTGTTTACATTTCAGAATCGCCTGTGGATTTTTTTTTTCTCTGACGTGAACATGTATTGTAAAGTTACCATTTTAGAGTTCCGACTACCAACGTGAGGTTTCAGAAGTAGGACAATGAACGCGTGGTCTCAAGGCAGAGGGAAAGGACTGGGTCCCAGGAAGGCCAGAGCATGAGACTCAGAAAAAAGGCCAAGATCACAAGCCCAGCCACCTGTGATCCTGGCTGAGGTACTTAATCCCTTTCCGTTTCCTCATCCATGCGATAAGTGAAAAATACGACCTGCCTGACCATCCGTGAGAGCACGGATGAGTTATACCAAGTATATAAAGTTTCTCAGCTTCAGGTCAGACATGTGCTAAGCTTTGCATGTGTTTGTTCATGTAAAAATTTTCTTTTAATAGTTCCTCATGTAAAAAGAAATTACATTACCCCACTCCTACAGGCTAGTCAGCCCAGTAGGGAGGAGGCTGAACTGGATTCCTTTCAAACACAGGTCATCATGTTAGTTTCTTCAAAAAACCAACGGGCTTCCTTTTCTCCACCCCATAAAAACTCTTTGGGAAGTTTTGCTTTGTGGCTAATGGCTTTCTTTACAACTAGATGATCAATTCAGCTGAGATTAATTGAGCGTGAAGTTGGCAGCATCTGTGAAGCCATTTATCAGGGAGAAGGAGCCCGATGGCTCCAGAGCCCACCAGCTGCTCCCTCTTTCTAGCAGCCTCAGCTTACCTGAGCCACAGGTGGCCCAGCATGCTAGCAAGAGAGACCTCAGCAGGCTCCCCACCCCAGCAAAAGACGCTGTGGCTGCAGGCAATCCTTATACACCTGTAATGTCAAATGTGCACTAACAGCATGCCAGCATCTTGCTGTCATACTGTTTACTTTTAATTTTTTTTTTAATTTACAGTGACTACAACCTGGATTGTGTCCAATGAAGTTGTTCAATGAAGTACCGTAATGTACCAAAAGTTATAACTTTTGGTTATAGCTGTTACTGCTGCTGCCCACTCCTCCTCCTCTTCCTCCTCCTCCTCTTCTCCCTCCTCTTCTTCCTCCTCCTTACTCTCCTTTTGTCTTCTTCTTTTTTCAGGGCCTTCACAGAGTCACCTCCTCAGCTCCTTTTCATTTTGTATTTTGAGACAGGATCTTGCTAAGTCAAAGTCATTCAGGCTGGGCTTGAACTTGCAATCCTCCTGCCTCAGCCTCTCAAAGTTGTGAATATATACCTTCTTATGAAGTAACACCCAGCATGGGCTTTGCATTGTACATTAGTAGGGTTTTGGTATACGGTTATCACTGCACATTTATTTGTAAAAAATGTAAATTGCCTTTGCTTACAAATAACTATGTGTGATACGTGACAATATATAGCTGACATGTACTGTATATGATAAAGTTAGTAAGTATAATAATTGACATTGTCCAGAACTTAGGTATCTGGCAATCTTTTTTTTTTCTTATTTAAAGAGAAAAAAAAAACAGGAAAAAGGTAGGAATATTACAGAATTTCAAGAAAAGAAGATAAACAGTAAGAAATCACTAGTTGATAAATTACATATTGTTGTTTTAGAAATAGTTATTCAAGTTACAGAATTAAACCACACAAAGTAGACACTCAAGCAGTAAGAGTGCAAACAGATCTGTTCAGCAATCCAACAAGAACCTAGAAATATGGTCATCAATCCCACACCTAAACATACATGCAGCTATATCTTTTGTAGTGCTTCCTATTTCCTCTTTTTTTACAATAGCAGTTATACATTTTTAAAATTTTATTTTAAAGGGGGGGAAGCAAAACAAAAAAAAGGGTAGCAACAATACAGAATTCTAAAAGAAAAAAGAGGAAAAAAATCCACTAAGAAATCACTAGTTAATAAATTACATATTGTCATCTTGGATATAGTTGTTCACTTACAAAGTTAAAGAACACATTGTAGACATTCAAACAGTGAGACTGCAAACAGTTCTGCTCAAAGATCCAACAAAGATTCAGCAATATGGTCATCTATTTTACACACTCAAACATACAGGCAGTTATATCCCTTAGAGCACTTTCTTTTCCTCTCTTTTTTATAATAGCAATTACACATTTTGGTTTTATTACTCTTGTAGTTCTTATTTACTTTTTACACTAGAGACACAATATGATATTCATAAATATGATTCTTATTTATTTCACTAATGAGGATAGTCTCAAGTTGTCTCCATTTGCCTATGAAGGCCTCAAGATCATCCTTTTTTATAGCTGAGTAATATTCCATTGTATAAAAATGCCACTTCTTTTTCATCCACTCTGCAGTTGATGTGCATCTTGATTATTTCCAGGATTTAGCTATCACAAATTGTGCAGCTATGAACATGGGTGCACATATATCACTGTGATGTGAACTTTTCAGTTCTTTGGGGAAAATACCCAGGAGGGGAATAGCTGGGTTGAATGGAACTTCCAATCCTAGTCTTCTGAGAATTCTCCATATGGATTTCCATAATGGTTGCACCAGTCTACATTCCCACCAACAGTGGAGCAGTGTTCCTTTTCTCCCGCAGCCTCGCCAACATTTGTTATCAGTTGATTTCTTGATGGCAGCTATTCTTTCCGGAGTAAGGTGAAATCTCAATGCTGTTTTAATTTGCATTTCTCAAAAGACCAGTGATGGTGAACATTTCTTCATGTATTTATTTGCCATTTGTTTATCTTTCTCTGAGAACTATGTGTTCATCTCAGATGCCCATTTTTGGAGAGGGCCTTTGAATTTGGGGGGCTTGATATTTTTCAATTCTTTATATATTCTGGACATAAGTCCTTTGTCTGAGGGGTTGCTGGTTAAAATTCTTTCCCACTCTGTGGGTTTTCTTTTCACTCTGTTGGTGATTTCCTTTGAAGTGCAGAAACTTTTCAATAATGTGAGATCTCATTTGTTGATTCTTTGAAGTGTTTCCCGTGCAGTTTGCATTTTGTTCATGAATTCTCTGCCTATCCCTAAGTCTCCAAGACTTCTACCTACCTTGTCTTCCAGTAGATTTAGTGTTTCTGTTTTAATATTGAGCTCTTTGATCCATTTAGACTTTATTTTTGTGCATGGTGATATGCATGGATCTAGTTTCAGTTTTCAGCATGTAGAGAGCCAATTTTTCCAACACCATTTATTAAAGAGACTATCCTTCCAGTGGACATATTTAGCCCCTTTGTCAAATATCAGGTGGCTGAGTGTCTTTGTAGTTGTGCTTGCATCTTCTAATCTGTTCCATTGATCCTCAGGTCTATTTCTTTGGTATCTGGCAATCTTATAAGCATTTTATAGCTACTTCTTCATTTAATTCTTCATATGAAATATGAATTCCTTTGTTTTCATTTTGCAGATAAAGGAATTGCACATAGAGAAGTTAAGTAGCTTACCCAGAGCTACCCAGAAAGTCAAGGGCAAATCTGCTCCTCATTCATCACCCAAACCCAGGTGTCACATAAGCTTTCCCCATACCTTTCATTGGCAAGATGTTCTCTCCATCCAAACCTTGTTCTTTCTTTCCTTCCACAAAGAGAATTCCAGTTTCTTTGGATGTGTGTAGGTGGTCACTGAAAATTAATAAGTATAGATGATGCTCTGCCAAGGCAAATTTTATACCCAGTTGTCTGAGCTATGCTACAATCATGGTCAAACATGATTCCCAATGTTTCTGTAACACTATTGTGTTACAATGAGACTTACATCAAAGTTGGTGGAGTTAGGAGTAAAACAGATGGGCCCTCCCTAAGGTAGATGAATCTCATCAGATCAGGGTGGGAAGATCTGCAACCCTGGAGGTTGGAAATGCACTGCATTGTTCACTCATTCTGGGTTTGCGTCCTAGCAGCCCACCCTGCCAGCCTTAAACCTGCTAGCTTCCCTAAGTGCTTGAGCCAATGCCTTTGATATAGGGGAGTGAAACTCCTGACTTACTGTGTCCATGAGTTCATGTTGTCTAAAATCGAAGAATCAATTTTAGGAACAATGGAGGTTAAAGGTAGAATATATTTATTGAGAGAAAGAAAGCTTCTGTCTGAAAAGAGACAGAAGGGATCCTGAGTGGGTTACCAAGGACTCTGTCTTTTCCAGGGACTTTTATAGAGTAAAACCATGGGTTCAAGGTGGGGGAAGACCGGGAGCTCACATGGCAGATGGGCATAAGGTGGGACAGAACTATAGTTAGCCAATAAGATCAATAGTTCAGGTAAAATTGATTACATTGGGGACAAAAGGGTAAGGGAGTCACATAGAAAGCAGGCATTCTTAAGGAGCAGTGACTCTTCCCTAGGGGGATGGGATAGTGAGTCCCTTCCTCAGGGTGATAGGGAACTATTTAGAATATCAGTCCTTAGGACATAGGTGCATTTGTTGGGTCTTTTGTCTTGAGGTCTGGCTCCCAGCAGGAGGTGTCTGTCCCCCCCCCCCCCCCCCGCAGTTGCCAAGTATCTGAGCTTATGCACTGGCTGCTTTGAGGGCCTAGCCCTGTCTCACTGCCTATAATATTTCTAACTAACTCAGCTGCCTGCAACACCTTCACTGAAACCTCCTTCTACAGACTCACATATCCATGGGTTCTGTCTCAAGAATCCTGACAAGCATACCATAGATAATCAGGGACGCTTGGGGCTTGCTCAGCTGTCCCAGGGACTAAGAGGGGCCTCTGGTTTTAACTAAGTGGCCTGTGAGCTCTTTATAAAGCAGAAATTTAAAATTTGGTTATTCCAAGTGTTAAAGCACAAAGCTTCCCTAGCACAGACTCAAGGTGAACACTTGTTACCCAAGTGACCGAGTATACAAATGGAACACAATGCAGAGCCCTGGTCTCAGTATTTAAAGGGACAGTGTGTAACGCACAATTCCCCACACAAGAAGGAAACCCAGACTGTGACCCAGATCTTGTCACCGGCCTTTTAAACTCTGAATCACAGAACTCACAAAGGGAGGGTGATTCTTGTCCTTTCCCAAACACATTTTTTTCCTGAGTGAAAAAGTAACAATGACCAAAGGAAATCCTTTGTGGGCCACTTCCTACCATTCCATACCTACCATTCAAAAAAAAAAAAAAAACAACCTCACAGAACCAGGCCATCTCTCCTGGCAAAAGACTCAGACTGAGCTTGATGAGAGAATCATTTTACATTTCCTGTTGAAGTTATTTTGCAAGCAGCCATGGTCACACCACTTTGTGCACCTTGTATCTTTGCATTTTCTGCACCAGCTCCCTCGTCAACAGGGTCAGATGCTCAATCAGGCATTGTTAGGAGACCACACACACAGGCAGGCCTGGTGTTTTACAATGCCTCTCACCTTCCAATGATGTGCTTACCATTAGATATAGACCCTTCAAAATCAGCCTTCTGCACAAAAATGTTAATAAACAAGAACCTGTTTGCCGTGACTTTGCTTGTGAAAAGCTAGAGTGTGTTTCACATTAACCCAAAACTCCCCATTTCTAAAATGAAACTGTACAGCAAATGCCTACAAATTGGTATAGAAATAATGAACTATCATGTTAAAACATAAAATGGTTCAAACACTTTCTCATCAACCAAAAATTCATGTTTGTGATCAAAGAATAGTGGGTGTACTATGGTACCTTGCTTAGTCTAACAGCCACCAGGGCATGTGCCCCATTTTGACATCCAGCAGCCCTCAAAGACCTGCCTGCCTCTGGCTTCCTGCAATTGAATTTAGAATGTAATTCAATATTGTTTCTGCAACCATTTTGTTTAAATGTATTGAGTTTGAGGATCAAAAATATAAGTGTTTTTATAGAATTACTGATTGAAGAACATTGTATTGAGATGTACATGACACATAAATTTGGATTTTATAAAAATCAAGAGGCATTCTAGTGAGAAAATGTTCCCGGGGGAGACAGTATAGAATCTATCATTTATTTGTTGGTTAGGTTTTTATCTGTCTATGCGCACTCTACTCTAAGCCCTGTAAGAGCAGGAAAATATTTCTGTTTTGGGAAATCCCCAGCGACTAGAAAGGACCTGACTCACACAATTCATTTTGGGTGACTGTACCAGTAACTTCAGACAGAATGGGGGGATCACTTACACCTCATCATTTATGGGGAGAAATTTTGAAGACAAATAAAACACAGGGCCAAGAATCAGGAAGCCTGAGTTTTGAGTCCAAGACTGGTCATCCCCATGCTACTTGTGTGATCTGAGGTTTCTTTTCCTATCTGGTCATTAAACACTCTACAGATCTCTTAGTTCCTGCATCTCCACCTGAATTGTATTAAAAGACAAAACTACAACAAATATAACTTTGCAGATCTTAATTGTATATGCTTGTTTTGTTTTCTTTGGCAGCCCCCAGCACCCAGCCACATTCCCAGAGGTCCTTGACTGTGACGTGGTCTGAAAGCATTTGGGGACACAAAGGTGACATGAAGTACACAAAATGGAAGTAAGGTACACATGCTACTGGTTAAACCCTTACAGAAGGGTTCACCTCTGAGGCTCCCTCAAGCCAAATTTAGATTGACTTAACAAATCCCAGTGGAAATAAGGCCTATGGATTTTCCAACGCAAGAAGGGGAAAAGATAGCCATGGTCTCCACTGGAAGGAAACAGAGAGCAGGAAACAAAAGAGAAAGAATCCTGGTACCTTGTTTAGAAAGTGAGGAATCACCATCCTCCCCACGGAACACTCCTCTCTCATTACAACACATTAGACAGTGGGGCCCATTCAAAACAAAGCAACAGTCTAGGATGTGGCCTGCAGCAGTTCCAGGAGCTCAGTCCACATCCCCCCAAACTGCATTCCTGCCTGCAGACAAAAGCAGGCGGGCTTTCCTGCAAACAGTTACAAAGCTGTGGCTTCCCCTGAAGGGTCACCCAGCCCAGAGAAGCCGAGCTTCCTGTAGGTGTGTCACACCAGCTGCCTATGCCAGAGGCTCCCTGCGTAGTAAATACCATCTAGACGTCATCGGAGGCTACACATACGGGTGTGTTCTGAGAAAAAGACCCTAACACCCAGCATGCGGGGAGGATGAGTCCTCACCCTCTGCTCTAGATGGTGACAGACATCCAAAGGAGGGTCCGGTTTTTCACAGATTAAAAAAAAAAAAAAAAAAGGAGGCTTAGACTGCTGAAGGTCACAGAGCTAGTATACCGAAGAAGCAGGACACCCACAGCCCGTCCCCAGAGTGCAGTCTCCCACTGCCACACCTCGTTCGTTCGAATGGGCACACCTTCCACCCACTCTGCTCAGAAACCCCAGCAGAGCTACCTCTGCAGGAATGTTTTAACCCTTAGATTGCTTCTTTTTTTTTTTTAAATTTTATTTAAAGAGAAAAAAAAAAAGCAAAACAGAAAAAGGGGTAGAAACAATACAGAATCTCAGAAAAAAAAGCAGTAAGAAATCACTAGTTGATAAATTACATCCTGTCTTCTTAGGCCTAGTTGTTAAAGTTACAAAATTAAAGCATACAAAGTGGACATTCAAACAGTGAGGCTGCAAAGAAGTTCAATGATCCAGTAACAACTTAGCAACATGTTTATCAATCCTACACACTTAAATATACATGAAGCCATATCCTCTAGAGCACTTTCTTTTCTTCTTTTTATTTTTTAAGTCCATTATCAGCTTAGTTATATCCTGTTTCAGGTTGCTCAGTACTTTACTGACTTGTTTTGTTGTTGTTATATACTTTTAATCAGCTTATATAATTCTGTTGCCTTGTTTTTGAGTTTCTTCTCATCCATGATCCATGGATCAGCTTTGGTGGAGTTGGGAGATTTTTGGAGGTATTTTGTTACTTTCTTATCTACTTTTTTTTTTTTTTGAAGGTAGCAAAATACAGCAGAAGAAGACAGAACAAACGCATGTGACCGCACTGCAATAAAAACTACCACAGAACCTCAGAGCAGGTCACCAGGACACAAGTAATGGGCTCAATAGTACAGCCCATTTTGTTCACATTAGCTGTTCTTTCAATCAAATAGAGGAAAATGGAAGGAAATATTGAACTTTTAAAAACAGAATATTGAATAAAGCAGTACCATTAATCAAAACTGAGCAAAACAGTGATAAAAACATTTGCCTTCAAAAAGATGGTAGAAGGAAATCCCCCTTACTTGCCACGCTGTATACATTCATCCTCCAAAAAGATACTCAGACCGCCGGTGCCTACTTGCTAATGGGGTGGGGGGGGTGGGGGGGGATGGATCAATGTCTGATTCTTAGCCGTGCACTGGCAGGGCCCTAGCTGCTTACCAGGGCGGCCCGTAGGCTGCCTTATCTCCCAGCGCCCAAAGTTCCAACATGATGCAGAGCTTAGGAGTCGCTGATGGTTCTCACCCTGGTTTGCCAGGCTACCAGCTGCTCACCAGGGTGGCGAGTAGGCCGCCTGTTCTCCAGCGCCCAAAGTTCCAACATGATGCAGAGTTCAGGATTCGCTGATCTTAGATTGCTTCTGACACAGGGTCTTGCTATGTGCACTTTGTAGCCCAGGCTGGTCTCGAACTTGCAACAATCCATCCTCCTGCCTCAGACTCCAGAGTGCTAGGATTACAGGCCTGGGCCACCACACCTGGCTTTCTCTTCCATTTTAAAATGTGCTGCTACACAGTACCCTCCTTGTTCCAGGCCAGTGTCTGTCTTGCCATCACGGCCAAAGTGCTTACAAAAGTTTGCAAAATTCTTTCCTCACCTCCTACTCACTCCTCTACCCCCATTACCCACACCTGAACATCAGGAAGCCTCTGGCCTTTCCAAGGTTGCCAGTCTCCCCAGCATTGCTAAGTAGGCACTTTTTTCCAGTTATGATCTTACTCAGTTTCTCAGCCCCTCCTATGTTGCCAATCAGAACCTTGTTCTTGAAACTGCTCTTCCTCCAGCAACCTCGCCTGGCTCTTTTCCCATCTCCCGCTTTCCTGTCAGCTCTCTGCCTGTCCATCCCAGGCAGCCTTGATTCCCTGTAGATCTGTCCATCTAGTGTATGATGGTATTTCTCAGGATTTTCTTTTGGGGTCTCCTTCCTCACCCTGGAAATTCTCCATGAAAATTTTCACTAACTCTTAGGCCTTTGATGATACCCGTATGTAAGGGAGTCTTAAATAGTTAGTCCCTGGCCTGTTTGACGTTATGAGTGTCAGCCTTCCGTATCCAGCCAGCCTGCAGTCCACTCTTACCGCCAGCAGTCACAAACCTCCTCTGACTCGGTGACTTTTTCTGTCTCCTTTCTCTGCTTAATAATCCAGCCTTTCTGAGCTATGGACTCAGAAGGGCCGCTGTCCTCCCTTTTTGTTAATGCTGAGCTCTCCTTTTCGATTGCCCATACTTCTTTCAGTTCTTCATGTGGACATTGCTCCTTCTCACTAGCTCCTGTCTCCCTCTATCATCATATTGCAACGGCCTATTTATTTTCTCTATGTCCTCCTTGAGATTTGAAGTTTTCTATTTAATTCCCAGTAACTAATATAATTCTTGATTCAGGCATTATACACAGTCAATAGACACTGGTCAAGTGAATGAAGAATAAAAGAATGAATGGATAGCAAAGGTGACATCGCTTAATCAGATCTCAGAATATTCTTGAGTCCAGTGAGTCCACAGAGCCAGGACTCAGCATCAAGATGTACTGGCTGTGACCCACAAGCTCTGATTCCTGTCCAGTCTTCTTTGTCCTATTGCCAATAGCTGCTCCTAAAAACTGAAACTCACCTCTGTCTTCTGACTCCATCCATGCCAAACACCTTGACCATCAAGGCGTTCACCGCTGGTCAGATTCTGCTCACTGACCATGAACATATTTTGCCATGTTCTCCTATTGCTGATGATGCTAATGACTGATGTTGTCACCAACTGCACAAGCGTGGGCTGGCTCAATGCACTGAGCACTACAGGTTTACTTGATTACTGCCTGCCCTTTTTCAATCCAAAGGGAGTTTTCTGTCTGGAAGCACGGGCATGCTGTCTCCCTGGATCCAAACAAGCAGCCTCTGTGTGTGTGTGTACATGCCTCGTAAGCCACCACCCCAGGCAAACACAGCCTCTTTCAGTTCAATGGTTCCCCTTAGAGAATGTGCCATTGGTGAGCCTTCCTTAGCGAGCCTGTTCTAAGCTCAGTTTGCTCAACTGTGCCACATGTGTGAAAAACACAAGCCTTTCTACTTAACATGTAGATGTTCCCAGATTGTGTCATGTTTGTGAGCAGAAAACATCAGGATGTCTCACTGACTCTGCCTTCACTTCATCCCCTGATGCTTGCTGTCACAAAAGCTCTGATTGGCTGATCTTTTCCTTCAAGTGTATCATTTCTCTCCCCAAATCCCTGCAATTCCTGAAGGTTCTTCAGGTGCAGTTGTCATTGTATAACAAGTGAGCTATCTTACTGGAGCTTTGTGATGATTATTCAAAGGCCAGCCAGAGCCCTCTGCCCACCCACCTCAGTGCTGGCCAAGCCAGGGACTAACTTAGGTCTCAGGCAAGTTGCCTGTTCTGTCCCCTCTCATCTAAACATGCTCATAGAGCGATGGAGTAATAGAAGCCAGATCCTTCTTTCTTTCTTAGACCAGAGTTTCTAGGAGTGCAAGATACTATTTGATACGACCCTTATTACTCACCAACCAAAAGTTTGTCCTGAGCACCTGTGATTTGAAATTTCTTTCACAACAGGTCTTTCACAATTGATTGTGTCAAAATTTCACAAGGCAGTGTGAAACAGCTCACTGAATGACTTCCTCAGAACTATATTTTACTTACTTATTACCATCACACTTGTTTATTCATTTATTGATCATATGTTGATCATATTGATTATAGATATTTGTGCATCTTGACTTTGCTCTATGGGATATATGATAAGGACCCCAAGAGAAAAATAAGACTTGATGTTGTCCCCAAATTTCTCAGCATTTGTATCAGTTCACTAAGGCAAACACCACACAATGGGTGGATTACACCATTGACCCTTATTGTCTCAGAGTTCTGGAGGCTGGAAGTCCAGAATGGCAGTGTTAGCAGGTTTGGTTCCTGTTTAGGCTGCTCCTTGGTTTGCAGACCTTCTCGGTGTCTCCTCATGTTCTTCCCTATGTGCATGCAAACGTCAGTCCTATTGGATTAGGTTCCACCCTCAAGGCTGCATTCATACCTCATCACCACTTTGAAGACTTCATCTGTAAATTTATTTAAGGTACTGGGACTTGGGGCTTCAATATAGGAATCAGAGGACAGAGAATACAATTGAGCTCATAATAGCATCGAAGAGGAGAAATTAACAAGTGTTTAAAATGAAGTATCTTAAGAAGTACAGTTAGAGGAGACACAGGGTGATTCTGAAGCAAGGAAGAAGATACCTAACCCACCCTAAGTGAGGGTGCAGAGCAATCAAGAAAGGTTTCTGGGAGAAAGAGGTGCAACTCACACTGAATAAAGGCAGCACATATAGAGCCCAGAGGGAGGAAAAACACAGCCCAGGAAATTAATCCATTTTAACTAAAACAAAGGTACAAGAAAGTGATAGCAAGTGAGGCTGGAGAGGAAAGCAGGCATGCTACCTGAGGAAGGGCAGACTCTTTCCTAAGCAGCACGTTAGTAAAGCAAGCAAACAAACAAACAAGCAAAGTGTGCTGAGTGGAAAGAGGTGGTGACGCAGCAGATGTGGGCATAGTAATTTATAAAAGTCCAGGCCAGACTACTTTGGTTCACAGTTTTAGAGTGTGTAGGACACGATCCACTTACCGTACTGCTTTGGGCTATAATCACACATCGGTTGTAAGCACAAGGCAGTGTTTGAGCACAAAGCAGGGTGAAACAGCTCACTCACTGCATGTCTAGGAAACAAAGGAGAGGAAGAGATCAGAGCCCCACAGTCTGCTTTATAACAGGAGCACAGTGGGGAGTCTGAGGAGACAACCCACGCCAATGGTCCCAATGGTGATAGGGACCAAAAGGAGCACACAAGCAAGGGGAGGTGGTAGCAATGAAACCAAACAGGACAAGAGGCACCCACAAGAACATGCAGAGGCCGGAGAGGGAACTATACTGATGTAAACCTGAGGGAGGCCTCGCAAACAGGACATCGTCAGGGCCACTAATGACATGAACCGTAAACGCAAAAGGAGAAGGTGTGGATCTGTAGACAATCCTCTCAATAGGGCAGCTCCAGCATAGCTACCACAGGCATCCTAACTCAGACCAACCAGGTATTCACGTTCTTCCAGAGAAGTGGTGCGTGTGGGTTTAGGGGTAGACTCGAAACCAATTTAAAATCAGAAAACCCCAAGAAAGTCACGCACCATGCGTAGGTGGGATGGATCTGAATTGCAAAGCTGCATTTGAAGGAGAGGATGCAGCCTTGGAGACAGGGGAGAATGACAAAGATAATGCAAGATTGCAGTTGACGGTTGCTGTGGTTTCAATCCTGAATGTCATCCTAAAGAGTGTACCCAGTTTGACACTATTGGAAGGTGACAGAAACTTTAATAGAAGGAGAGGTCCACTAAAAAGTGTTCAGGTCCCTGGGGGAAGCCCTTTAAGGGGACTGTGGGACTCAACTCTCCTTCTGTCTGTTGTTTCTTAAAGCTGGGGTAAGTTGTTCTGCTATTCTTTGTGCTCCTACAATGACAGAGCACCATGGACCAAAGCAATGGAGCCAGCTGATTATGGACTAGAACTCTAAAACTGTGAGCAAAGTAAACCTTTTCTCTATAGACTGATTATCTCTGACATTTTTTATATTAACATAAAACTGATTAACACAAGTGTAGCAATGCTTTGCTCTAGCTGGAGAGGATTATGTATCCTCCCTCACTGATATCAGACTGAGCTAGAGAATTGTTAAGAACTTTATGTGCTCCCCCACAATCTCTTTTTTCCCCTTGGCACAGGAGTGAGCTCACTGCAGTTTCTTCCATCAGCCTGGATCCCAGAATGAAGAGGACAATAAAGCAGATCTGGAGCCAACCCACATGGAAATGAGGGTGAACTATACCTGCACCATGGTAAGCCACTGGGAGGTGGGACCGGTGAACAACCACATTCACTGGATAGTGTGGCACAGAAGCCAGGAAACAGGTCCATGAAGGAACCAGAGTGCACATTGCCAGTGCTGCAGAACCATTCGGGAGAAATCTGAAGACAGTAGAATGCGGAGGAAAAACTTCTGAGAAGCAAGATGGAGATTGGCTCTGAAGGGAGAGCCTCGCCCTGTGACGTGAGTAAAAGCCCTTCCAAAGATTTCCACTGAGATAAGGAAGACCGAAGTGCCATGGCTGGAGGTGCAATGTGAGGACACCGATTGGAATGCCTTGGAATGACTACCACAAAATCAAAAGGGAAAAAACTCTGTGCTATATTAATCACAAGGAAGGAAGGGCCGGAAGTGGTGGCACCTGCCTGTCATCTCAGCATTCTGGGAGGTTGAGGTAGGGAGCTCACAAATGTGAGACTAGCTTGGGAAACTTAGAAATCTAGCAAGCCTTGTCTCAAAATAAAAATCAAAGAAAAGAAGTAGAGCTGTAGCTCAATATGAAAAGCTCCAGGTTAAATCCCCAGTAACAAAGAAAGAAAGAAAAAAGAAAATAGAAAAGATAGAAAAAAAGAAGGTAGTATCACTTTAGCACAATAAAGACAGCTACACAGGGAGAGAATTTGAGGCAGGCTTGAATTACGGGTATATTTGGTAAGGTAACACCAGCTACCCTAAGAGACAACTCTCTAAATGCTGGTGGCTTGTCCAAAAGTAATTCTCTCTAACACACAAAAATTAAACCATGGAGGAAAGACTATGACATTCAGTCTTTTGGACCAAGACAAACAGAGGGGTTGCCATTTCAGTTTTTGACTTGCACAGCTTAGTTTTCCTAATATTTGCACATAGCTTGTATCAAAAATCACAGGCAAGGGAAGAGTGAGTGATGTGAATTTCTGTACACAAGACCTGGAGGCAGTGTAGATCAGTCACACCAACACCAAACCACAGGAGAGGCCAGGAACATGGCCTAGCTCTCGTTTCACTGTTAGATGATTGGATACCTAGATTCTGATGAATAAGTAAGAAAGAGGGTGGCTGGGGATTTAGCTCAATGGTATAACCACCTGCCTGGCAAGTGCAAGGTTGTGAGTTCAATTCCTGGTGCCAAAAAGAGAGAGAGAGAGAGAGAGAGAGAGAGAGAGAGAGAGAGAAAGCAGATTTTCTTTTGTCCAGAACATATAAAGAATTGAAAAAATCAAGCCCCCAAATTCAAAGACCCTCTCCAAAAATGGGCATCAGAGATGAACACACAGTTCTCCAATGAAGATATACAAATGGCAAATAAATATATGAAGAAATTTTCACCATCACTGGTCATTCAAGAAATGCAAATTAAAACAGAATTGAAATTTCATCTCACCCAAGAAAGAATAGCTGCCATCAAGAAATCAACTGATAACAAATGTTGGCGAGGCTGCGGGGAAAAAGGAACACTGCTCCACTGTTGGTGGGAATGTAGACTGGTGCAACCACTGTGGAAATCAGTATAGAGATTCCTCTAAAAACTAGGGTTGGAAGTCCTATTCAATCCAGCTATTCCCCTTCTGGGTATTTTCCCAGAAAAATTGAAAAGGTCATGTTACAGTGATATATGTGCACCCATGTTCACAGCAGCACAATTTGTGATAGCTAAATCTTGGAAACAACCAAAATGCCCATCAGCTGCAGAGTGGGTGAAAAAAAATGTGGTATTTTTATGCAATGGAATATTACTCAGCCATAGAAAGAATGATCCTGAGACCTTTATTGGCAAATGGAGGCAACTTGAGAATATCTTCAGTGAAATAACCAAGACTCACATTAGTAATATCACATTGTCTCTCTAGTGTAAAAAATAATAAGAACTGACAGAATAATGGCATCCAAAAAGTATAATAGATATAAAAGTATAATAGACATAATAGATATTGTAAAAGTGAAAGGAAAGGAAATTGCGCTAAAGGGTATAACAGTATGTATAGTGTGTAAATAGATGACCATATTGCTGAGCTTTTGTTAGATCATTGAACAGAAGGGTTTGCACTGTGAATGTTTGAGTGTCCAGACACTTTTTATGCTTTGATTTTGTAACTTTAACAACTATTGTTAAGATGACAATATGTATGTATCAACTAGCGATTTTATGATGTTAATTTTTTTGAATTCTCTATTCTACTTTTCTTCTTGTTTTTTCTATTTTGTCTTTTTCAATTTTCTTTTCTTTCTCTCTTAAAGTGAAAAAAAAAAGAAAAAGAAATAGGGAAGTAAAACATTTTGGGCAGAAAGAATGCCATATGCAAAGGCAGATAATTTCAATATGTGTTCAGGGATGTTAAGTCATTAAAATTGTCTGTGACATAAGATTTCCAAAGGTAGTATTGGAAGAAAAAGCTACAAAAAGAGACTGAGTATGGATTGAACAAAGCGCTAAATTCTTAATAAAATATTAAGCTTATTACAACCATTAGGAAGTTAACAAAGGATCTAAGATGAGTTTTCAATTTAAATAAAAATGACAAGCTGAAGTGGTGATGACATTAAAGTATGGAGAAGCAAAGACTTCATCAATAGGGGAAAAACCATGAAATAAATATGACCATAACTTAAAATCACCAAATCTAGATAAGACATATTTCTAGTATATTTTTGAAAGCCTTGATGATTAAAAAAGTTTTTAAAAGATATTAAGTTAATAAAACTAGTAAACAGGAAGATAACAATTTCACTTTCCATGCATTAGCTTGTCCTAAGAAAGCAACTAGCAGAGGTGGGACCAGAATGAAACTGCTAAATTGTGTGATTTTTGTGAGAAACTGTACAATTATCAGCCCAGGAACAGTTCAGCCTCTGCTTAAACTCACGGGCTCTTGATTCCCCCCTGCTCTTTCTCCAAATATGTCAGAATTAATTTGCAAGCAATGCCAAAGAACACCTCCATGAGAACTGTAAATCTGGTCAATAGGTAGGCGGTAATCAGAAATACTTCCCCTGAAGCACAGTACTCTTCTGGAGCATCATGCTTTGTTATTTTTCACCACATGTACCTAGCCAGCCCAACCTCACAGCCGTCCTGAGTTTCACTGGAATCTTATCACCATATTTCTTCATAAATTCCTTTTGCTTCAAGATCAAAGATAGAATCAATTTTTTTGTTGTTTTTGTTAAGAAATGCTTATAGAGAATACATTCTAGGGATTCCCATCTAGGAAAGTATACAACCTGGCACCCAAATATTTATAGAACTTTGTACTTGCCAAGGATTTTTAACAGTTTCCCTTTCAATAAAGGGCTAGAATTTTTTTTGGACTCATGTTTTTCATGTTCTGGGGACATGCCCATATTGTTCTTTGCAACCTAGCAAAACCTTTTTTGATCTAATGGACATAGATGATGAAATGGAAAAGACAAAAAAGGAAAACATTGATAAGTGGGTCAACAAATGTGACTTTCAGCAAATTATATAATTTCCATGATTCTAACATGAGAACCACAATACCTCTTACACAGGATCATCTGATAATACAAATCAAACACCTAACACTGCCTGGCACATAATATAGTTAAAAAAATCTGTGGGTGTGTTGCTCACATATACTCCATTTCCCTCGCATCTATTCTGTTACACTGCTGGCCATTCCTGTGATGATGAGAGTGCTGTGGTCCAAATGTAAGGTCTTACCTCATCTTGGGCTCTGTGTCTCTGCTGTGCTGTTTGTATACACTTCCCTGTGCACAAAAGGTAATTCCAGCATGTCCTATTCTCTGCACATTATATCCCACCACAGTCCCACTAGCAATTACACTGGCTGGTGTGCCTTTTGTGGGGACATTCTGTGATTTTTTAAAGGCTACTAAGCACAGATTACAGAGTGCAGAGAAGCAATAGTCACTTTTCAAGACCCTCTGTGGAGGAATAGCTCCATTTTGTTTGACTTGCCCTCCATGTATTCAATCATGTATTTCCCAAAGAGGGCAGGGTTGTTCCATTTGGGTGATTCTTCTGGTTCTGCTCTGTTCTTCAGCTACAAACATTTTCTTGTATGTTTTCTTCTAAGTATTTTATAGTTTTAGGCTTAACATTGAGATCTGTGATCCATTAAAGTTAACTGTGTACCATGCTAACTGTGAGTTTTCATAGACGCATTTCGTCAGGTAGAAAAAGTTGCATTCTATACTTGTTTATTGAGAGTTTTTTCCAGCATTGGACATTAGAGTGTATCCAGTGGGGTTTTGTTTTTTTTTTCTGCATCTTTCTAGTTTGTTAATACAGTATTAAACCAATTACTTACTTACCTATGATGCATTATCAGTTTTAAACATTGTTGGATTATTTTGCTAAAATTTAAACTTTTTTGTACCTATATTCATGAATGATAGCTTCCTTGTCTTATGATGTCTTCTGTGGTTTGGTATCTGGGTAATACTTTTCTCAGTGAATGAGTTGGTATATATGTCTTTCACCCCTTTATTTCAGAAACCTTACATAGAATCAATGACGTTGCTTTGTTAAGTATTTGGAAGAATTGCCCCATAAAGCCATCTAAATCTGGAGTCTTCCTCAGTGGTTATCGATTTCTTTTTTGAGTGAGTTTTGTTAGTTTTTGCCTTTTAAAAAGTTTTCCAATTTTAATTAAGTTGTTGAATGTATTGTCATGAAATTGTTCACAATATTTCCTGGCAATCTCATTAATATTGCTAGTGATATCACCTTTCTCATTGATGATATTAATTTCAGTCTTTCATTTTTTTCTGATTAGTCTGACTATAGATTTACCAATTTAATTGGCTGTCTCAAAAAATCTTTTGATTTCATTGTTTTTCTCAATTGTTTTTCTGTTTTCTACTTCCCTAATTTTCATTTTTGCTATTTTATTATTTTCTTTCCTTTGCTTATTTTGGGTTCAACTTCCCACAATATATTTTTATTTTTTATATACACTAAATTCCATAGTACATGGTTAGCTTTGTTTAAGCAGTAGCTTGTCTTTTGAAGAGATTTCAATAAAAAGAATAAAAATTTGTTAAGTTTCTGGTTTACTACACTCCTCTGGGTACAGCCAGACTTCCCCTTGATCATTTCTCTCTACTTGAACAATTTCTTTTAAAAGTTCTTCTAATGTGGATATTATGGCAATGAGTTGTTTCAACTCTTGGGTATCTGAAAAGGTCTTCATTTTGCCTATTTTTTAAAATTTTATTTAAAGAGAAAAAAAAAGCAAAACAGAAAAAGGGGAAGCAATAATACAAAATTCCAAAAATAAACACTAAGGAATCACTAGCTGACAAATTACATACTGTCATCTTAGAAATAGTTGTTCAAGTTACAAAATTAAAGCACACAAAGTGGACATTCAAACAGTGAGACTTCAAACAGTTCTGCTTAACAATCCAACAAACACTTAGTAATATGGTTATCAGTCCTACACACTTAAACACACATGCAGTTACATTCTTTAGAGCACTTTCTTTTCCTCTCCTTTTGACAATAGCAATTACACATTTTATGTTTTATTACTCCTACAGTTGTTATTACTTTTCACACTAGAGACACAATGTGATATTTATAAATATGATTCTTATTTATTTCACTTATGAGAATAGGCTCAAGTTGTCTCCATTTCAATATGAAAGGCCCAAGATCATCCTTTTTTATATCTGAGTAATATTTCATTGTATAAAAATACCACATCTTTTTTATCCACTCTGAAGTTGATGGGCATTTTGGTTGTTTCCAAGATTTAGCTGTCACAAATTGTGCTGCTATGAACATGGGTGCACATATATCACTGTGATATGACTTTTTCAGGTTTTCTGGGAAAATATCCAGGAGGGCAATAGCTGGATTGAATGGAACTTCAAATCCTAATCTTCTGAGAAATCTCCATACTGATTTCCGTAGTGGTTGCACCAGTCTACACTCCCACCAACAGTGGAGCAGTGTTCCTTTTTCCCTGCATTCTTGCCAACATTTGTTATCAGTTGTTTTCCTGATGGCAGCTATTCTTTCTGGAGTGAGATGAAATCTCAATGCAGATTTAATTTGCATTTCTTGAATGACCAGTGATGGTGAACATTTCTTCATGTATTTATTTGCCATTTGTATATCTTTCTCTGAGAACTGTGTGTTCATCTCAGATGCCCATTTTTGGAGAGGGTCTTTGAATTTGGGGGGCTTGATGTTTTTCAGTTCTTCATATGTTTTGAATGTAATTCCTTTGTCTGAGGGGTTGCTGGCTAAAATTCTTTCCTACTCCATGGGTTTTCTCTTCATTCTGTTGGTGATTTCTTTTGAAGTACAGAAACTTTTCAATAATATGAGATCCCAGTTGTTGATTCTTTGAAGTGTTTCCCGTGCAGTTTGTGTTTTGTTCATGAATTCCCTGCCTACCTGTATGTCTCCAAGACTTCTACCTACCTTGTTTTCCAGTAGATTTAGTGTTTCTGTTTTAATATTTAGATCTTTGATCCATTTAGACTTTAGTTGTATGCATGGTAGGCATGGATCTAGTTTCAGTCTTCAGCATGTGAAGAGCCAATTTTTCCAGCACTATTTGTTAAAGAGGCTATCCTTCCAGTGAACATGCTTAGCCCCTTTGTCAAATATCAGGTGGCTGAGTGTCTTTGTAGTTGTGCTTGCATCTTCTAATCTGTTCCATTGAGCCTCAGGTCTATTTCTTTGCCAGTACCAGGCTGATTTTATCACTGTGTCTTTGTAGTATATTTTCAAGTCAGGAATTGAGATGCCTCCTGCCTTGCCTTTGTTGCCCAGAACTGCCTTTTCCATTCTAGCTTTCTTCTGTTTCCAAATGAACTTTAGGAGTGTTTTCCCCAGATCTATGAGGTATGTTAATGATATTTTAATTGGGATTGCCTTAAATCTGTATTACAGTTTTGGGAGTATGACCATTTTCACAATGTTGGTTCTTCATAGCCAAGAGCAAGGAATATCCTTCCATTTCCTAATACCCTCTTCAATCTCCTTTTTTTAGCATAGTATAATTTTCAGCATATAGGTCTTTTACATTCTTAGTTGATTCATATTTCATTTTTTTAGATCTATTGTGAAAGGCAATATTTCCATAATTTCTCTCTTGGTGAGTTTTTTGTTTGTGTACAGGAATGCTATTGATTTTTGAGCAATGAGTTTGTATCCAGCTACACTGCTGAATTTGTTTATTACCTCTAGTAGTCTTTAATGGAGTTTTTTGGGTCTTCTATATAGAGTATCATGTCATCTGCAAATAGTGATAATTTAACTTCTTCTTTTCCTATCTTTATTCCTTTTATTTCTCTCTCTTATCTGATTGCTCTGGCTAGTGTTTCCAGAACTATATTGAATAGGAGTGGTGATAATGGACATCCTTGCCTTGTTCCTGATTTTAAAGTGAAAGCTTTCAGTTTGTTGGCTATTGGTTTGTCATAGATGGCCTTTATAAGATTGATATAGACACCATGTTTTCCAAGTTGCTGAAGGATTTTTATCATGAACATGTGTTGGACTTTATCAAAAGCTTTTTCTTTTGCCTACATTTTTAGAGATGCTTTTATGGAGCACCATCAAGCCTCTGTAGCTACAATTTTTATATCTGCATGTTCAACCAACTGCAAATTGGAAATATTGTGGGAATGTGACAGTTGATTGCCTCAACGTGAATAGAAGAGGCTGAATTAAACTGTCTCAGCGAAGCTTGCTGCCTGGATGATCAGGGGGAAATGAGGAAGGACAGATCTGCTCCTGTTCAGAGGAGTTCCAGGCTTCTCCTTCACCTTTGACGTCATCTCCTGGCTTCCAGTGCAGACTCCTCAGCTTCGGGCACAGATCCTTCCGGCTTCCCCTGTACTCTTCAGCTTCCATTGCAGACCCTTTGGCCCCCTGACAGGGACTTGCACGGGATGCTGCAGTGAGCTCCAGACCTTCTACTGGTTCCTTCAATCTCCAGTGCACTGACACCCTCTGTGCCTTCCTCTTCTGACTCTGTGGCCGCCATTGTAAGTCAATCTTGTAACTTCTCAGATGTTTGTGTATCTTGTATTATATCTGTTTCTCTAGTAAACACTAACCGATGCGGGAGAGTAACTGCATCTGTACTGAACACATGCAGACATATTTTTCCTTGTCATTATTCCTTACACAACACAGTAAGGCAGCTACTTACATAGCATTGTATGAGGTAGCCTGAAGATTTAAAATGTGGAGGAGACTGTCTATAAACAACATGCAGATATTACACCATTGATAGAAGCTAAACTTTCAACAGTCTGGGTACTATAAGGGGTGTACAAACCATCCCTCATGGACATTGGTGAACCACTGTTTAGGATTCTACTTTGATAAATTCATTTGTTTTCCTAGTGTCCCAATTACTCCACTCATTTTGTTTGTACTCTGCTTCTTTGCATGTTTGATAACTTTTTATTGTATACCATGTAAGTTTTACTTTTCTGCTGAATATTTTATTTCTATAAGTATTCTTCAGTTTGTTCTAATACACAGCTATGTTGCTTGTTTTTTTAAAAAAAAAATTGATCGTTGTGAATCCTGCTTTTAAGGTTTGCTAGTACCAGAGCAATGCACAGTACTCAGTCTACAGCCAGCACTCTGTTTTCACTAGGCTATTTCCTTAGCCCCTTTTTCATTTTGTATTTTTTGAGGCAGAGTCTCCCTAAGTTGCCTGGTTGAACTTCAGTTTGCTGCCCTTCTGCTTCAGCTCCCAGAATGCTGGGACTACAGGTTTTCAGCACCACATCCGGCTCAGTTTTTCCAAGCACTTTACCAAATGCCCCTGTGTCTTGGGTTTTTCCAGTCTGACTGGTGTGAACGAACACTTTTTCTGGCTCTGTGTCCCTCTAATCCTTATGAACTGTCTGTCCCTAGCCTCAGGAAATTTCCTCACATGCAGATGCTGGTCATTACCTGATGCTCAAGAGAAAGCCTCTGCAGAGCTCTCATGTTCTATGAAGCATCCTCCTGTCATCTCTGCCCTTTGAACTCTAGTGGCCATGGGTCGCGGGACACTTTCACTCTATCTATTCAACTTGAGGAACCTGCCAAGTCCCTTCCTGGGTTCTTCAGCCTGAAAAGTCTCTGAAAGCAATGAGCTGTACAAGTCATAGCAACATTTATCTACTTAGCTATTCACCAACTGAGTTTGTGTGTTGTTACCAAGAGAGACTCCCTCTGCCCGTTCTGCTTCTGGGATGACACCTAACAAAGAATAGGTGGTTCTCATGTAATTTTGGTGAGATGAACAAAACTCTTCTGGAATCCTTTATTCTATTTGCTTCTCAAGAAAATTCCAGAAGGTGGACAGATCAACATACATTATATTCTGCTGTATTTATAATTAAAAGTCAGATATGTTCTTTTCCCTTTCTCCTTCCTCTAAAAATTAAAAGCAGATATCTTAACATCCCAAGGAAACTCTAACAAGATAAATCTTTAAAATGAGAATGTTACAATACCACAGGAAATCAATGAATGTAAAAATGAAATTTTCCACTCTCAGAAATACAAATTGATGGGGATGGAAGTAACAAACGGAACTGGAAATAGCATTGCTAACACCCAAAGTATCCCCAGGACGGGCAAGATGTCTAATGACTAATAAAAAATAATTACTAAATACTGCTGTCCACTGAAAAGCTTGGAGTTCTGAAAAAGCAATTACTCACAGGTAAGAAAGTAAAACAAGTGTTGATTTGCTTTTTAAAATGGCCAGTGTCCACGTACACATTTTCTCTTCAGAGCAATAGGAGATCCCTAGACGTGATGTTCTCCTTGATGCCTTATAGCTAGTGCTGCCTTTCCATTATCGATCTCTTACACAAAAAGAGAAAAAAGGGACAAGACCGATATTTGAAGTCAGATGGAGGATGTTAACATCCCGCCTAGCCATTTATTATCTGTACCATATTGAAAAAAACTTACCTCAATTCCTATTAGTTTCTGAGTTTGTTGTAACAAAACGTTGACTGGGTGATTTAATTTAAATAGACATTATTTTCCCACATTTCTGGAGATTTAGAAATCCAAGACTTAGGTGTTGACAAGTTAGGCTTCTACTGAGGTCTCTCTCCTTCACTTGTAAACTATGTCTTACTGCGGTCAACGCTCTATCTGCGTCCTTATCTTTTCTTCATGTAAGGACACCAGTCCCATAGGATTAAGGCCTAGCATCTGAACACCCCCATCTGAACCACCTCTTCTGAAGTTCTATCTCCAAGCACACTCACGTTCTGGGAGTCAGGGTTTGGACATGTAAACTTGAGGACACAGTGCTCTCAAACCGTCATCTTCCCAGGCAAAAGGAAGAGATGACAATAGTTGCCTTGACAGTTTCTGTTATCAGTATAGAGATTTTTTTTCACCTTTATTGAAGTAAACAGAAAAAATATAGATCATAAAAGTATAGAGCTTCATGAATTTTAGTGTAGTCAACATACACAGATTAGCCTCCAACCAATTAAAAAACAAACCTACGGTTGGTGTATAACTCAGAGATAAAGTGCTTTCCTAGCATATATAAGGACCTGGGTTCGGCCCCCACAAACAAGCAAACCCCCAGCTCCCTTTCACCTCTTTCTACAGGAGTAACTACTAGCCTAGTTTCTAATAGGACAGCTTAATGGTGTTTGGTTTCGTATACATTTTTTGTGTTTGGCTTTTCTTAATCAGCATAATATTCATGAGTTGTCCATTGGGTTGCATAGTATTTTAGTTAGTTGATTCTTAGTGCTATAGTCCATGTACACAGTCTACTGTTGGTTGATAATTTATACTGTCTCCAGCTAAGAGTAAGCATGTAGTAGTGCTACTGTGAACAGGCTTGTACATGTCTTCCGTTGAACATATATACATAGTTTCATGCTCATACATCTGAGAGGAGAATTGCAGCTTGACAGGGAATGCATATGTGTAACATTCTACCTTCTATCAAACATTCTCGGGAGCACTAGAATGAAGTTGTTAGAATTCTAGCTACTCTACAAAAGGCTACAGTTATTTTTCTTTTTTAAAGAAAACTCAGAAATAGTCAAACAATAGGAAATTGGTTAAATAAATCATGGTATTTTCACAAAATGTACTAGCAAATAGTCACCAAAATATTATTCTCAAAGCATATTTATGGGTATGGAGAGATGACTACAATGCATTTACAGAGAAAAAATCAAGTTGTAAAATACTGGTACAATTTGTGCTCGGTGTTGTTTAAAACTAAAATTAAGTATACATTTTATATCAGAAAGAAACAAATGTGCATCCTGGTTTTCTCTGAAAGACTGAATTATACACTGCTTTTCTACCTTGATAGTTTTTCATATTTATACTTTAAAATATTCTTAAATGGTCACTTATTGTACCTCTAAATAACTGGTTTAAAAAAAGACAAGAAATGTTATAAATCAAATCGTCCTGTCTTACCTATTTCTCTTATTGTCTATGAGATTCGCTGAGACTAAGGAAGGTTCCCATGGAAACCTTTTGGGAAAAGGCCAAGCACTATTTGAATGTCAATTAATATCATCAGAATCAGTTCCCCTTGACCGCTTTCTACTGCTAGTTGAACCAAAAGTTAGAAATGCAGAGAGTGAGCCAAGAAGTGACCGGCCTCGGCTGGTCACATTAAAGGTGAAAGTAGGGGATTCAGGCTGCACCTCAGGGCTTCTCATCCCAAGAACACTTTCAAGTCCTCTAAAGGCTTGACAGACATCAAGTGCCACAGAATTTCCCCAACTCTCCCCAGTAAGCCCCCTGAGCAACACCTTCTATCAAACAGGCTATTTCCACACAAAGACAACCCCCACACTGTTAATCCCTATTTTGTCATTCGCTGAGAGCCTGAGGCTTTGGGGAGGGGCCGGGAAATAAACGGTCAAGCCCTAAAAGAAATCTTTGGAGGTTCTAAATGTCCCGATATGCAATCACAGTGTTGCCGAGGGTTGTGTTACAATCTCAGTTTGACCCTTTCTGTTGGGGCCTCTAGAAAGTGTGTCTGGTTTTCTTACAGGAAATTTCTCTAGTCTACGGGGTATAGATAATAATGGCAGTGTACAGTCAAGAGCAGATAACAGCTATCAGTGCACTTTCCTGGCATTACCTCACTGGAGGCCTTACAAACTTTTTTTTTGGTACATTGGTGGATATTTATTCTAACATTTCCATTTAGTAGCCTTAGTAGGGTATGACTGATACACAATAAGTCACACGTTTGACTGTGTGATTTGGTACATTGTGACATGCATACACTCCCATGAAACGGCGCCTCAGTCAAGGGAGTGAATACATCAATAATCTCCACAAACTTTCTTTACGTTCCTTTATAATCACTCTATATCACCCCCTCCCCACCTCCATCAGCCATCCATATGCTTTCTGTTACTAATGATTAGTTTGCATTTTATAGAATTCTATAGAAACAGACTAATACAGTATTTGTCTCCTTTCATATACCGTGATTATTTTGACATACATTTGTGAATGCTCATTAGCATTCCATTAGATGGATATACCACAGTATATTTGTTCTCCTATGGATGAACTTTTGAATACTTTCTAGTTCAAGGCTATTAATAATAAAGCAACTGTGAGCATTTATGTGCAAGTCTTTGTAGGGATATATATCTTTAGTTCTTTTGGGTAGATACAGAGAAGTGGAATTATGTAAGTATCATTTAACTTTTTAAGAAACTCCCAAATTGTTTTACCATTTTATATTTCTATGAGGAACATATGGATGGAGGTATAAATTCCTCCAAATTGTTATCAAAACTTAGTATGGTGATTCTTTTTCATTTCACCTCTTATAGGCGTGTAGTAGTACCTTATTGTGGTTAATTCCTTAATGACTAATAATAAACTTCAATTCTGACCTTACATTTGATATTGGAATTTATAATACGAAATATATGTGTTAGTCATTGTCCCTAGTTCCTGGCACAGTGATCCTAAAATCCTTGCAACTTCCTAAGCAATCATAATACTAGCTCTTCTAATATTTGCTCTTTGACTTGGTTCCTGACACAGCACTCTTAATCCCTTAGAATTTCCTGGTTGATAGGAATGTCTTCTATTCTAGCAAAGCAACGCTTGTCGGGCTGCTGGACAGGAGCTGGTCACCACAAAGACCAAACCACATTGAAAAGCTTTGAACTTTCACCCCACCTCCCAACCACCTGGAAGTGGAGAGGGGCTGGATCAGATAGGGCTAATAATCAATCGTGCCTACATGAAAAAGCCTCCATAGAAAGCCCTGACCTATGCATGGAATTCAGAGCGCTTCCAAACTGGTGAACTAGACCACATCTATGTGACAGGTGGGTAGTGTACGCCAACTCCACAGGAACAGAGTTCCCTCACTAAAGATACAACCAAGCTTTGCTCTATGTATCTCTCTACTTGGCTACTCATTTGGCCTTTATAATATCCTTTAATAAGTTAATAATAGTAAGTATAGTGTTTCTCCAAATTCTATGAGCCTTTTAGCAAATGACTTAACCTAAGAAGAAGCCATGGAAGCCCCCAGTGGTCACAAGTACCAGACCCCTAGATTTGAATTTGGCATCTGAAGGGGAAAGGGCATGGTCTGTAAGTCTGAGCCCTTATAATGTGAATCTGACACTAACTCTAGGTAGACAGTATCAGAACTGAATTGAATTGTAGGACACCCTGTGTTGTCTACCAGCAATAAAGTTATTATGTGGAAAAAAGCCCCACACATCTGGTTACAGATGTGTTCCATGTTGAGCGTTGACATTGTAGCAGCAGAAAAGTTTGTTTTTTCGTACCACATATACATGATATGCAAAGAATAACTCAGTGGAAGTGAATTTCAGGTCTAAATGTAAAGACAAAAAAAAATAAAGCTTTTTAAAGAAAACACAATTGCAAAAACACATTTGCAGCCTTGAGCAGGCAAAGATTTCTCAGATAGTACACAAAAGGAAAAATGATAAATTTAGAAAATAATTCACTGAACTTCCTCAAAACTAAAAACGTAATCATATCTTTTAAAGTTACTATGAAAAGAATGGAAGAGCAAGCCACACACTGGGAGAAATTTTTGTAAAGTGCACATCTGGTAAAGGCCTTGTAGCTAGACTCTGTAAAGAACTCTCAAAACAATAAAAGAGAAAAATAGTGTAACATTTTAGTGAGCAAAAGATTTGAATAGGCATTTTCCTAGAGAAGATAATATGGATAGTAAATAAAAACACAAAATATATATGCCCAACCTCATTCTTCAAGGTATGACTTGGAAAGTTAACTGAGTGGTTAGCATTGTTACTGTCCCCTTTTTGCAACTAAAGAACCAGACTCAGGGAAGAAGAGACTTCAAACTGTGTAAGTAGCCAGCAGAAAGTCTGTTCTTGAGTCTGACTCTAGCTCAGTGTTTTTCCATGACGCAGATCGTACCTGGAGAGTATGCAGCGATTTCAGGGCAATATTTCAGGGCAGAGCCGGGGTGAGCACTGGGTCTGTGGGGGCGTCACCTGGATACACACTGACATGAGCAGGGATGAGGTAAGGAGCACACCAGGGCCAGGAACACACTGAACCCAAGAGCACACAGGTGTTGACAGGTCGGGGCACAGCTGAGGTGGAGAAGCAGTGAGCAGGGGAAAGGCAGAGAGGAGTGAGTGTACCAGAGGTCAGCGCACATCGGAGGTCAACACCCCGGCCAGTGACCCACACAGCTGACTTGAAGGTTGAATCTCTCAGAGAAGCAGAGACCAGGATGGTGGTTACCGAGCACTGGGAGACAAGGTGCTGGGGAGAGGTTGGTCCATGGGTACAACATTTCAAATAGGAGGAATGAGTTCAAGAAAACTACTGTTACAACAAGATGATTATGTATAATACAACGTATTACATTATTTAAAAGTTCTAAGAGGAGATTTCAAGTATTGTCACCACAAAAAAATAAGTACATGTTAATTAACTCAACATTACCATTGCATGGTGTAGACATAGAATTTCAAAAAATCATGTTGCTCCTCATAAAGATATATAACTTTTTTTTTTTTGAGACAAGGTTTCACTATGTAATCTAGGCTGGCTTTGAACTTGCAATGGTTTTCCTGCCTTAGTCTCCCTCCTGAGTGCTGGAATTATAAGCATGTGCCACTATACCCAGCTATTATATAAAATTTTTACTTGTGAATTTTTTGTAACAAGTGGCCTTGCTTAAACTGCCTCAAAAAAAAAAAAAACTTTTAAAAATTGGATCAAATGTTGCCTGTGACAGATGGAGCCTGGGATAATTCCAAAGCCAACAGAAAGGTCCAGACCACATCTAGAATTGGATGGGCCCTTGAAGTGGGAAAAAATATTACTCTTCGCAGTTCTCCTGTAAGAAGATTGGCGTTGTCCATTACGAAGAGAACACAGGAGGTAGGGGCCATGGTGGAGGAGTTTCTAAAGCAGTGTCCCTAATTAAACATACAGTTGTTTCCCCTGCCCTTGTTTTTCTTTCTGTGGCTTCAATTTCTCATGGTCAACCACCATTCAAAAATGTTAAAAGCAAAATTCCAGAATAAAACAACTCATACCTTTTAAATGCAGTGCCATTCTCAGCGGCGTGATGAACTCTCACATCAACCAGTTAGTTCTGTCCTACCCAGCTATGAATCAAACCTTTTCCCCATGTATCCGTGCTATATGCCTTACCCATCCGGTAGTCACCTACTAGTCATCTGCGTTATCAGTTCAACTGGAGTATGGCACTGTTTGTGTAGTGATGTTGGAAGTTTCATTATAGTGTATGTCATAATTGTGCTAGCTTATTAGTTATTATTAATCTCTTACGGTACCTAACTTTTAAGTTAAGCTTTACTATACCAGTATGTCTGTTGGAAAACATGGTATGTTTAGGGCTTGTCACAATGTGAGATTTCATGCATTCACTGTGGGACTCTGACCAAAAATGCCCTGAAGAGAATGGGGTTCTACTGCACCTGGTGCATTAACCTCCAACTTCCTTTTACATATGGTTTGCAGCTCATTCAGTTTGGATTGCAAATTCTGTTATTTATTTTTAAATGCAGATGACCTTCGAATTATGAATTATTTGTGAATTTTAAAAAAGACCTATTTAATAAATGACGTTGTTTAAACTGCCTCAGAAAATTTAAAAATTAGAACAGCTACTGCCTGTGCTAGCTTTACTATCTATCAGAGATAGTGACAGAAGACAATTCCAGATCAGGGAGCTGTAGAGTTACATTAAAGAGATAATGGGAGATAACCGTGACCACAGGGGTTAAAAAAGAAAACAGGACCAAGAACAAGCTCTGGTACACAGTAGACAGAGATTACAAGAAAGGTCCCTGTCCTGGCCGTCTATCACACACTGGAACACAGGTAGTGAAAGTTACTATGTCTTCTATTGATTTAATTTTTTAAAAAAACTTATTTTAATTTTTAATTTTAAAATGCAAGAGTCCCTTAGTAAATGGTTTCTGTCTATACTGAATTTCAGAATATGTCCTTAAAGTCCCTTATTTCTTTTGCTAGGAGGCCTTCCCTGCCCAGCCCAGCCCAGTCCAGACCCCACACACCAGTTACCTTTGACCCCTCCCTGCAACCAGATTACCACAGGCAGATGTATAATATGTCATGGGTTGCAGAGAGGGTCGCAAAGGTCTCCAGTGATGGTCCTGCCCCTTCGAGGTATAAGACAGGGCACCCAGAAACAAACCATTTGCAGAGGTCCAAAACAATCTCTTCTAAGCAGATCCAGCAAAGTGCCCCGGGCCTTTGGACTTTGTACCAGGAGCTGTGCTGTCAGCAAGGCTAAAGGCAGCCCTGAGCCAGTGCTTCTGGGAAGTGCCCAAAATGACATTACTTCCTGTGTAGGCACTTCACAGGAACAATCTTCCTCAGGTGGTGCCTTTCTGAGAAGTTAGTAACTACAACTTTTCAGCCATCAGTAGGACCATCACCAAACACTTCTGTTTTCTCCATCTCCCAGAAAAACATAAGCGCAATTGCAAAATGGAAACACACCTGAAAGGTATTTTTTTTTTCGCGGTACCAGGGATTGAACTCACGACCTTGCACTTGCCAGGCAGACACTTGTGCCACTGAGCTAAATCCCCAGCCCTGAAAGGTATGTTTAATTAAAAGGTTCCACAATATCAAAGTAACATAATCCCAAAATAGCATTTGTGTCACTGTGGGCCTAGAGCTCTCGTGTGAACTTCGGCCTCATTCCCCAAACTCCAGTCAACAAAACATCTGAAAGGTCACCTGCCACTATACTTTTCCACAAAACCATTAAAAGTTATGGTACTTTAGAGCTGGATAGGATTATAAAGGTCAACTATGCCAAGACCACCATGTCACACTTAACGGTAACAACTAACATTTACTGACACATACTAAGTGCCAAGAACTATTAGAAGCATTTACATTGTACTTCTTTGAATCTCCAAGGTCCTTAATTGTTCACATTCACCATATGAGGCTTCAAACTCTTAATGTGTCCAGTTATCACACAGCTAGAAAATATCCTTGTCCCATTGCCACCTTAGTCCTTTGAGCTCTGAATGACTATAATTCCTCATCTGCTTCTCCAGCTAGCAAGACCAAAGGAACCTCCAGAATACAGAATTCTGGTGAGACTTTTTGGACAGAGCTTGTTATTATCATGTCTAGCAGGTTATGCACAATCAAAGAAGACATACAAGCTCAATTATGAGTTCTTAATATTTGTGTTAAACTGAAAAATTCTGGAGTTATAACAGGCTTTGGACGCAATGCAAACCAAATCTTCATTTTAAAACCAAGAATATAAAACGTAAATAGATAAAATCCCTTTCCTAGGATCCCATAGCTAACAAAAAGGCAGAGCAAGGAATAAGGTTTTAGAGTTAGAAATAAAATCCTGTTTTATTTATTCCATCTTTATTTTTTCCTAAAAATGCAATTGGACCTACCAACCTCATGTTAGAAGCTGATGGAAAAAAAGCATCCTTATTCCAAAAAAATAATAATCCCTCTGCTGTTGCATTATTAACCTTTTGGACACTTTAAATTTTATTCTAGAATTTACAGTCCATGCAGTTCAAAGGTATTTATGACTTACCTTGAAGAAGTTCAGTTTCTTCTTCAAGGCATTCTAGAAATTTTTCAATACTGTGCATTTACACAGAGCCTTTACCACTAGGGTAATGAGACGATTGAAGTTTATTATCTGTCAATTTTTGTTTGAAGTGCTGGTCAGTCTGTCTAGGGTAGACTACAGAGTTCTCAGCCCAGGGAATATGTGGAAAGGAGGATGCAGGTAAAAGAGCCAAACATTCAGCCCTTGATGCAAGTAATTCAGACTCCTGGAAAATGTTCTCTCTTCCTTTAAAAACAACAGAAAAATGGAGAGGTATCTGCATTTCTTGATTTATTTAAATGCAGAGGAAAAAAAGAAAAGAAAGTGAAAGAAAGGAAAATAGGAACCCAATGGGAGTGAGAGGAAGAAAATGAAAGAAAGTGACCAGTGAGGAAGAAGAGGCAGCAGTGCTGCATGCAGGGAATGTCCTAGCATGGCACAGTCATTTACAAATGCTGGGAAGACATCCCAGCCAATAGTGAAAATTTCTTTTCACATTTACCGCTAAAGAGCCAGGCAGCTACAGTCTTGCACTTAGGCAGTGAGGGTCGAGGTGCAACGTAGTAAGTACTTGATGGACTGGATATCTTCCAGTGAAGGCTCATAGGCTAAGAATTTATACCTGGTTCAGAAAGGAGACTAATTAGTAAAAATCCAATGAGCGTTCTGTAGATGACCGACATAGGAGTCCAGTCCAAGGTCTGGCTCAGTCACCAAAAATGGGGTCATGGGAACTTGGATCTTGTAACCAGGTCAGAACACAGTGATGAGAATCAGGTCACCAGGTTAGCGCTGGACCATTGGCAGGTATGAATGAGACTGAGCTGCAAACATTGCTTCAGGACATTTTATATTGCCCTCAACCATGATCACGACTCTAGAGACCCTGACAAGGCTGACAAGGATGGAGAGAGATACGGATATATGAGGATACTCAGAGCCAATACCTGCAGCACCTGGGCTGGCTTCCTCACATAGAAGCCTGCCCAGAACAAGAGCTCTGCACACATTAGATTAACCTCCAGGCAAAGCAGAAAATGCTTAAAGAAACTGGGAATGTTTGGGCTGGAAAAAAGAAAATTCAACACAGAGGAAGCAGCCAAGAAATTCAAATATTTAAATGACACATGAAAAATGCATTCTATGTGTCTAGTCAAACAGAACTGATCCCAAGGGGGGGAATTCCCAAGGAGCGGGTTTAAACTCAAGGAAAAGCATTATTAGTACAGCCTGCCTCTGCGGACTCCCTACACTCAATCACTTCTATTCATTCACGGAGCCCTTGATAAGTAAAGCACGGCATGGGTTCTGGTACCAGTTCCCATACGGTCAGCACTCTCACAGTGTCCTGCTTCAAGTAATATACCATATACTGGCCTTATTTGCTGAGTACCTATTACACGGCAGGAAGTCAACTCAACATTGAAGACAAACCACAATCCTTGACTTCAGTGAGTTTACATTCTCGATAGGAAAGGAGATGCTGAAAAGGCTAAATTGGAATATTATGTGGTAAGTCTCGATAAACAAAAGCACTGGAGATGAAGACCTTAATTTTAATATCAGGCATAGGAGGGAGCTCACGGCTCATTCAATATAACTTTCATTTATTTTCTTCACTTAATGAAAATTTACCTAACAAGTAACAAGTACTAGGCATTGTATAGGTACCATGGGTCTAGTACTAAACAAACCATAATTCTTCTATTCCTTCAAGTATTTTGCAGGTGGGCCAGATTTATAAGAAGTCCTTTTTTTTTTTTTTTTCAAAATCTACCTAATGCGTAGATTTTTTTTTTTTTAATAATCAACCAAATTATGCTTTGGGGCATTTCCAATCATTGATCCTAAACCTTCTTTCTCAAGTCCTAAAAAATCAAATTCCTTTCTTACATAATTCTTTCAAATACATGAAGGCAGTTAATATATTTTCCATGTGTTCTGTTTTCAGGCTAAATGTTTCCCCTTCGTTTCCCCATGACATAGATGTGAGATTTTCACCATCTTGGCCACTTTTTCATCCCTGATTGTTCAGTCCTTTGGCAAAAGAGAAGCCAAGCACAATCTCAGGTTAAATGAATGCCCTCGCCAGTGCGCAAAGCAACAAGGAGATTGAAACTTCTTTGTTTCTTTTGGACACCCTGACAGCCTTTCTACCCTGTAGTTAGATAAAAGTCCTAGATCTTTTCACAAGAATTTCTGCCAAACTCTTACTTGTTTATTCCATTATAATGGAAGTGTCCCTACAACTCTGTTATTGCTCTAATTCACTACTGGCCACTGAGTCTATTGAGTCGTAGGATGCTGCTGCTCCAGGGACATGCAGATATTCTCATGCAGTCCTTATAGTTTACAGATGTAGTTACTAAGGTATGAAGAGGTCAAATCATAGTCTTAAGTCACAGCTCACTATGTTTCAGTTTGCCAAATAGATTTGAGGAAACAGCTATTCCCTCTCCATCACCCTTACATTCTACAGCGAATGAGGACCCAGCATACTGACCTCCATGTAAATATCTCTTCCTCTGGAAATCTTCCAATTTTCAATCTATGCTCTATACCTACCATTGATGTCATATTTTTGAAAAGTGTAACACCCTTGTTAAAATCCTTTGAAAGTTCCCCATTGTATAGAAGGGGGACCCCAGCTTCAACAGAATGCCTTAGAAGATTGCTCCCTTTCCTACACTGCTGTTTTTGCTATTTCTTCCTTTATGCACTAACTCTTGTCAAGTTGAATAGTTTCTCCTTAGAAACATGCCAGTCCTCCTACCTACCTGCAATTCCCTCTTTTTGGAATGCTTTCTTCACTTAGCAAACTCTTATTTACCACTTTCTAATGTCTTCATGATAAAATCTTTCTTCTTTATAATAAAATAAAATCCTATGAACTATATCACTTCACACTGCCCACCCCACAAACCTAGAACCCTGAATTAACTGCTCCTCTCCTGGATTTCTTACAGTACCTCACCTGGGTTCCATTTGTGCCCTGAACACATAGTGACTTTTTATCTGTCTCCTCTATAGTTCTGCTCTCTAGTAAATACATAATTCATTTGCTCAATCAGTATTAGCTGAACACCTACTAGACACTAGACTAGACTCTGTCTTAAGAGATGAACCAGCTCTATGAAGACCTCACACTTATGTGTCCCAGTTCAGCAGGACAGAAACAAGCAACAACTAGAAACAAGTAGCAACCACAGGCTATTATCATATATATCGCCATATATAGTAATACTATAAGCTATGGAATGAATCCATCCATTGGTCGGTAGAAGACCTCTTTAAAGAAGTAACATCTAACCAAGACCCAAGATATGATCCAAGTAAAGAAAGAGATTGAGTCCACTTTACCAGGCTTATCTGGTCCCAAAATGGTACTTACTACCAATTCTGTAAAGTCATTGGTTAAAGACAGTGACAAAAGTAGAGGTCTGCAGAATCTTAGATCAAGATCCCCCACTAATCAATATTATAGAAGGTATGTATGACCAGGAGTCAGATAATATATATATATATATTATCAGATATTATATATATATAACATTACATGGGGATGTGCCAGTCTAGAAGGATGTAAACCTTACCCAACAAGTCCACCCATACCCATGCAGACAGGCTGAATGCCAGTCTTGGGCCCATCCCACCCCCCAAATCTAACCTTCTGTGACTCTACACCTACAGAAAGATACAGATGTCCTAGACCTGGATCTACCTAAATGATGACACCAGGTATCACTCAGGGCTTCATCTTGCTTAGGAACTATCTCCCCAAATGTGTGGGCTACAAACATAGCTATGCGCCTGCTCCCTCCTACAACAATCTCTCAAGTCAGTTAGAAATCCCTGGCTGCTCCACATGTCCTTCCCCACTTAATGCCCCCGTAATACCCAGAATAAGTTTTAAAATGCCCGGTGTCTGCCTTTCTTGCTTGAGGCTCCTGTTGCCTGCCTCACAGCAGACTGCGGAATTCGAAGCATGTGTCTGAGACTCAGGGAGGCTGCTGGTATGTCAGGCCATATATTTTATTTGGATCTATACTGCCAGAGAGATACCAGAGAAAAACTCTATCCAAGCTGTCTACTGGGAAAAAGAATGGAAAGGGAAAACGTATCGTTCCATAGCTGACATTAGCCAGTTTCTCTACGGACCTCTGGCTGTATAAAAGATCAGAATTAGAAACAAACACTACATAAATGGTATTAAGTAGCTAGAAAATCACCTGGAGTTCACTGCAGCTTTATAGAAGAGCATGTTTGGGATTTATGAACACTCCCCCTTCTGTGCAGTCCAGGCCCCTGCCTTAACCCCAGGACGGAAGGAATGGCTCCCCAACTTCACCTGTGTTCCCCTGTCATCTGTGAGAAGAGGAATGTTTAGGCAGGGCCTACTCCACAAACTCTGTTCTTTATTTCAGACAGTAAAACTGTGATCCCTAAATCTCAAAAGATATGAATCAACTTATATTCAAGGGGAATACTGAGTTATTTCCATGGCTTACCCCTTATAAATTTTAGAAATTCAACTATTTATGACTTCATATTACCCACCAGTACAGCTGTGTTTTATGACCCTGGTATCATTGCTACAGGGGCTTTAATGTAGCTCTTGTAGGATGTTTGCAGCTAAACCCAGATGAAATAGAGTTCTTCCTCAATCTCCCCGGCTCAGACCAGCCCCACAGCAACATAATGCAGATCCTCTCCTAGTCCCTGAAGGCCAGCAGGCTGACTCCGTTTCCTTCCTCTCAGACACCCTCGCCCGGTCTGCTTTCCTGGCTACTGGTTCCCATAGTGTCTAGAAAAGGTGCTGGTTGCTTCCAGACTTAGTTTATATTCTGGGGTATTCTTGGAGCCAGTGCCAGGGAGATGACTTCCCAATGCATTCCTTGAAGTCACTCTAGCACTTTTCTTTAGCCGTATGGCCTTCAACAAGATCTTTAAATTTCATGAGCTTCAGCTTCCTCTTCTTGAAGTTGTAGGTAATAATAGCAGCTCATCCAGAGAACTTCCATGAGGAGTAAATAAGTTCCCTACATGGGTCCTTCACCATTGTCCAATCCACGCCACCATGAGACAGTTATGGGGGTAGTGGCAAAATATGTGGAAGATGTGGGATAACAAATATTCCATCCACGAACTTCTCCATACAAGGGAATCTGTTCACACAATACAACAAACTTACACCAGTCAAAAGCATTCTTATTGAGAGCACCATCTCTGCCCAAGCTTTGCCAAATGGGTGACTAAGGCCACCAAAGTAGCTCATGATTTCTTCTGACTTTCTAAGTTGTTCCAACATTTCATGAAGAGTCCCAATATGTACAGCAGGTCAACACCGAATTGCTGTGCTCTTCTAAAAAGCATTTGAAAACCCCTGCCCTGGACCTCAGCTCCTCCACAGAAAAGAAAGCTAGACTAAGGCATCTTTGACAGCTGGGGATCCTACTTTCAGTCACACCTAAGGCTGATTCCTGTAACCAATCAAGAGATGATGTGATCAACCACGTTCAGGAACCTTCAGGAACCAGAACATTCGAGAGTCACGGTGCCTAACAACAGTTCCTTCCCCATAACATGCTACTTTTTTCCTTGCTTCCTATCTGAACAGTTATAGGAGCCTCCAGATGTTCCTATCAGTCAAATCACCAGTATTTCCCTTCTGGTAATACATTTTTCCTGAAGCAGCATTTTAGCAACAGATTAGTACCTGATGCATTAGTGCTTTTTATCACCTAGCAATATTTGTCATCCAAAGGGCTGGGTAACACAGTTGCTATCTAGCAGGCTATATTTGTTTGCCTCTCTCTCTCTCTCTCTCTCTCTCTCTCTCTCTCTCTCTGTCTCTCTCTCTCTCTGTCAAATGTTTTGCTATAACCTACATTTTAACCATCCAAAATGACTCTAAACAACAAAATGGAAATGATATTAGCTCCTACATTCTTTATCAGGTGAACTTCATCTATTTATCTTCATTGATATTTGTCCCTACCTTGGCCCCATTTGTCTCCCTAGATCCAATTTTTTGAATAATTTTAGTTCTTGGAAAATGGCATATGTTCAATAGATATTTGATAATCTGATTTAAATCACTGGGCATAAAAGGATATTCCAGGGAGCAAAGGTGTTAAATGCAGAATATTGGAGCTAGCAGGGAACCAGGAAATCAAACAGCAAACATCCCATTTCATGGACAAGCAAATGGAACTACAGAGAAGTGAAGTGATTCACTCACGTTCCCACCCAGCTGTTTATTAGCAGAGCTGGAACTCAAACTGAGACCGCTGCTTTCAATCCACATGAAATCATGATTATGAAAATACCACCTGTTCCCTTCAAGGTCTGCATGTCCCAGGGTTCTAACTGGAATATGATACTGCTTGCTAACACCTTGAGTTTGTGGTTAATATAATCTTTTCATTTCAAAAATAAGAAATTTTCTAAAGTCTGGCAATTTGAAAAAAAAGAAACTCCTGTGTTTGCCCAAGACCCTTCATACAAGATTTCAAAACCTGACATTATGACAGAATTATTACCTCAGCAGCTTTCAAAATGCAGTGTCTCTATCAAATATTTTTCTGGGCTGGGCAGGATTTGAGAATGTATCTACTGCCAGCCTGGGGGTTGTTTCTCTGTTCATTCATTGTCTCAGTGATTGCAATGTACAGCAGGTTTGAAGACTACAGAACTAACCAGTAGCTAACCCCTTAATCACACCCCTATCTGGCAAGCATAGTGTCCCAAGTTCGATTCCCAGTACACCTCCCAAAAAATTACACCCTATCTGGGTGGTAGTGACTGTGTGTTTGAAGATATGTGAGGATGACACTATTAGCAACCAATTCTCCTGGAATAATGACTAAAATCACCAAAGTACACATTAAAAATAGTGAACTATGATAATGATGGAGTTGAATATAAAATTCCATTTGCTAGACCATCAAATTTGTTCCTGCCCCGGGTGTGCTGGCCCTCAGGGACAGTCGCCAGGCTCTGTCTTCCTGACATGTAAGCAGTTTGGGGAGCTCAGTGGCTGGACTGAAACTTCAGATGGCAGCAGCAGTACAAGTGGAAAGCACAAGGCAGGTGTAATTTAAAACCTACATATTTATATAGACAAAATGTCAACATATAGTTCCAGTACTTTATCTCTCTTTGGCTCTAATTCCCCGATGACCACATTCCTTCCAAGTAATTCCATGAGTTCTGGGAATGTCCAGAACTGCACATGCCCAGGGCTGGGACCAATTTACCCTGAGTCATCTGTCAAACCATAGTTCATGCTTTTTGATTGGTTTAGGTTACTAAGCAACCTCCTTGTCACTCAGGATAATGACCTAACTATTTTCAAGGGAGGCAATGTGACATGAGATCCTGAGGACAGGCCTGCCACCCACTGGGGCTCTTGCCAACCTAGCATTGAACCCCCCGCTGCTCAGTCATTGTGGGTCAATCAGTTAGCCTCTCTGTGCAAAACAGGGGTGAATGAAGCAGCTCCCCAGCTGGTTAGGATTTAAGCTAATGTATATAAAATACCTAGCACAGAACCAATACTCCCTAAATGGTTGTTTTTGCTTCAGACTAAGAGCAATAAAGCAACAGCAGCTGGGAGTGCTGTGTGAGGTCATTTCATATCTGGGACAGTCAAAGCCAACAGAAAGGAGAGTGTTCTACAGCCCTCCAGGCCCTCTGCTCTCCTGCAACCCTCCGGAAAATTGCAAAAACATCTGGATCTATGCATTTGTCATCACAGTGAGTGTTGGAAAAGTGACTGTGTCATTTCTGTAAAGCCTCCACCATCCAAAAAGCTGAAAGACTGAGCCTTGTGACCAACTTCTGCAAAAGCTTGTCAATTAATCTCAGCTCAATGACTCTCCAAGTCTGTGGCCTTCTCTTTTGTCATCAATACTTGTCCGTTTGTAAGCTCTTCTCTTGACCTGGGACACATGCAGTTGATCCTCTCCCAACTCCAGGACATCCCTTAGCATGCGGCGTTGATTCATCCTTGCAAGTCACTTGATAGAGTACCGAAGAAGCCTTCATTATTCTACAAATTTGCTCTCAAGTGCTTCTGCCAGGAAGAGACAGTAATAAAAGAGGGGTCCTGGGTGCTCAAGCAGTCAGTGCTCTTATATTTTAAAATGAGGAGGGAGTGGCTAGCTTAGGGGAATTAAATGGAAAACAGGACAAGAACTCCTAATTGAGGAAGGACTGAACTCTCTGTGATCAAGGCACATGACCACATCTCAGTTTATGTCTCCAGGATCCTTCTCTAGCAAGAATGGGTAGAAGATGCCCTTTGCCAACTGGGCAACACGTAGAGCCATCTAAGTAGTTCAGAGAAACAGCCTTGGCTACCAAAAGGCAGGGTGCTCCTCCATATAAGACCAGGGTACAGATAATTTCTTGTATCATGAGGAACCATGGTGGCCAGATGGGATATAAGGAAATATAGTTCTCTCCAGAGGCCAAGCAGAGAGGAGAGAACCCCAACAGCCACAACAGAGAACCAAGTGAGGCTCATTGCATACACTTTGTGCTGTTTTTGGCAGAAAAAAACCTTCTCCCTTTCTGAAAATGTGTGCTCAGTTATTTCTACAAGAAGTCAGATTCTGGAAACTGAGTGCACATAAGCATTTTTATTCCTAATCCTCACAGCAGTTGGGTGAGGGAAGTTGGTCAGAAGGAAAGTCGCCCAGGACAGATGCCAGAGTACATGAGCCCCACTCAAACCAGATCTTTAGCCCCAGAAGCCAGGGGCTGAGTTTGGTTTTCATGGTGTTTGAACACAGGGGAAAGAACCCAGTCTTGAAGTCAGGAAGCCTACTGGCCTTAAGAAAGACCCAAACCTCTTGCTGTATCTGCAAATTCTTTGTTTTGATATTACAAGATGCTTTATGATTGCTCAGTGATCAAGACTCACGTGTGATCTGGGCCACTTACAGCAGAAGCATTAAAACCCAGGGCTCCTGAGCCTCCTCAGAGACCAACACAACCAAGATACCGGAGAAGGACAAAGAAATCTTCCTCTAACACCTTCCCAGGAGACTCCTATGCACCCTAAAGCCAGAAGTCTCCGAGCAAGTTTGTGATTCTAATCTGGCTTCGTGGCCTCTACAGTCTGCATTATGAGTTGCATTTCCATGAACTCTCCGCCTCCCCATCTGTGGGATTTCAACAGTCCTCATTCTTAACCACCCTGATATACCACATTCTGTGTTCTCTCAAGTGGACTTATACCAGTGTCCACTGCTCAGCTATGCTCTCAGTGTCACATGCCTCAGGACACTCTAATCCTCTGGAAACAGAAGGTAAATATCCTCCTGGACCCTTAAACTATCACAAATCCCATTACTATTCCCCGATCCTGTGTATCAACAGCCTTTTATTGATATCTCCATTATGACTGTTAAAATGACATTGTATTTATTTATGTTCTAATGTCTTCTACTAGCCTTTAAAAAATTCCTAAGACACTAAGAGTTTTTAGGGCAATGAAATTTTTCTACATGATACTACAATGGTGGGTCCATATCACAGTACACACAACACCAGGAATGAACTCTAGGGTCAATTATGCCCTGAGTGATAAAAGGTGTCAGTGGGGTTTCAGTGATTGTAACAAATGTACCCTTATGGTGAGGGATGCTGATAGTAGGGGAGGCTGTGTATGCGTGAGACAAGGAGTAAAAGGTCTATTTAAATAGAACTATAAGACTATGTTGTCCATTTCTATACACTCACAATCCCACCATGGCACATAGAAGAGGCTAAACAAATGCATACAAAGTGGAAGAATGAATGGCAGGACAGCTGCTTTCCCACAGAATAGAGAAATCCGATCCCAGAAGAAGCCTTGGCCATAAGAGGCAAAAGAGGAGACCAGAGTAAGAGGAGCAGCAATGGAATTCTGGAGGCAGGCTCCAAAGACACAAGAAGAGAGTGGGTGTTGTGGCAGCAACCTCAGGAAAATGGAAGATTAGTGACTGTTCAGTGCATGGTGGGACTGGGAGAGGACCAGGTCAAGAAACAGAGTTGCAGAGGAGGCAAACTGGAATGTCCAAAGGTACCTGGGTGTAAGTGCTTCTGTGCCTGGCACTCAAGAAGACAAGGAGGGCCATCAGAAGTGGAAAAAGAGCTGAGCAGGGAGACCGAGTGCAGGAAGGCAGATCCCAGAGCATCACAACATCACTCAGTCATCCAAATGCAAGGCAGAGAGGAAACCAAGTGCGAAGATGCTGCAGGAACCTGGCCTGTAATGTCCTAGGGAGTGACTCCAAAAGACATGTTAACGGTAATCCAGTTACCAGCAATCAAAGGCTATATCATGTAGCTTTAGAAAGGGGGCAACTCATGATTTATTTTGGAAGGAAAATCCACAGCAGGAAAAAAAAAATCACCAGTTATATGGTAATACCATTGAGTAGACAAGGAACAAAAGCACTTAGGAACATTTAGAAATGAAATGGATGCAGCTGTAAAGGAGATGGGGACAGAGATTGTGCCATCATCCCTGCCAATTGGTACCTACAATTTATACCAGAGATGGCACTAGACACACTTGGGTTGGACACCCAGGTCATACACTTATTATTTCTGTAACCTGAGGGGAGCTTCTTTATCTTCATGAGGTTTAGCTTCTCATCTGTAAAAAGAGAATCATAATACTTCCCTTATAGGGTTGTAAGCACTACGTAAGTTGAAGAATGTAAAGAACTTTAGATTAGCACCCAACATGAAGGTTCTATAAATGATGCTGGCAGTGATTGTTGGTCAATAATTTCTGAAAGAAATCCTTTTCTAGTTCCCCAAGTAGAAGTCATTTCCCAAAAGGGTTAGTAGAAATTGTCACATTTGTCCAATTGAAGATACTTCAGAATCTTTTATTCTGAGCTTCTCTGTGCAAAATAACGTGCTAAGTCTGGCAAAAATACCCATGATTGGGTCCATATCCTGCTTTAGCTTTCATTCCGAGGCAAGAAAGAAGGTGGCAGGCATTTATGATCCACGGCACAGCTGCAAAAATGCCACTTACCACAAAAATACCCAGCAATCGGAGGAGGGTAAGATCACTCACTGTTGATATCATGAAACATGGGGAAAATTGCTGTATGGAATGAGTGTGCACCAGAAAAACTGAGCTCAGGTTTACCTTTCATAAATCAGATTTTAAGGACAACTGCAGATGGCATGCCTTGTACAAATAATCATCTTCTAGGGTAAGTAGTTCAGAAGACACACATGACCAAGGTAACAAGCCATTGGCCATCCATGGGAAAAGAGAGGAACTAGGGCCGGGGGCAATGGGATGAAATAGGGCATGGTGATGAATTGGGATACATGGCAAGACTGAGCCAGAAGCCTGGAGACAGACTCTGAAAGCAAGTCAGGAGGTACTAAGTCCTGGAGCCATGGCACAATGCTAGTTAAGAAGCAGTCAAAGTGAGAAATGAAACTAGTAGAGAAGTAAAATGGGATGAGAGGAAGCTTGCAGTTCTTACAACTGAGAGGGATGGCTGAGAAAGAATGACAGAAGGAAGGCAAATGAAAGGAAACAGAGTCTGGCCAACAGCGACAAAGACCAGCAGAGTGAGAGCAAATCCCCAGGCTGGCTGCTCTTCTTGAGTCCCCTGCTGGGCTGCATTCATGACTGCTCAGTTGGGAAGCAGATCTGTGAGAAGGTGAAAGAAATCCAGGGCTCAGAAGTCAAACAGGGCAGGAAGAGAGGAGCCAAAGCCAGTAGACCTTTTCCTTTCCAACTCAACATTTTCTTTCCCTACTATTTGTTGTTTCATTTTTGATTGACACATAATTATGCATGTTTATGGGTCATAAAGTGATGTTTTAATACATATATACATTGCTTAATAATCAAAGAGAAGTAATTACCATATCCCTCACCTCAAAGATCTATGTTTCTTTGTTGTGACATGAAAATCCTCTCTTCCAGCTATCCTGAAATACATGTTACACTGTCACTAACTGCAGCCACTTGCCGTGCACTAGGACACCTGCACTCAGTCCCGCCCGTCTGCGTGAAAGTCTGTACGCACTGGCCAATCTCTCCCTGCTGCTTCTCTTCCCTAGCCTCCCCGGCCTCCGGTAACCATCGCCCTTTTTTAGATCAGCATTTTTAGATTCCACACAAACATTTCCTTTACATAATCACAAAAACAACACATATTCCCGCACGTTGTTCTCGCTTTCCTTGTTCTGTACTGTTCTTCAACTCTGAGTTATCTAAGTCCTCAGAAAGAAAAAAAAACAAAAAAACTGTCACTCACATGTCACACTGTAAGACCTTCAGCAAATGCTCCAGAGAAACCATGAGGGTGTTAGAGAAGAAAGAGGGCTAAGGTCACGGATCTCCCACATGGAAGGAGTGTGTGTAGGGCATGCTGGCTAGCAGAGGCAAGACAGAGCTTATGTCACAATGCCAGTGTGAAAAGGGCTTTGGGACAGCACATTAGGTGGCCTAACTCCATCCCCTGCATTGGCCACCAACCAGCTCTGTGATCTTGAGCAACTGATTTAACCTATCTGGACATCTGTTAATAAATTTGCAAAATGAGGAGCTGAACTGGATGCCTTCCAAGCTCATTTGCAGAGGTTAGGCTCACACCCTAGACGCTGCGATTCTACAAGCTCATCCTTATTGACACGTCAGACTTTTGCACAATGCCCCCAAACAGTATCAGCAGTTTTGCCAGTCATGTCAATAATATTTTATTTATTATATTATTATGAAATGAATAGGCTATCTGCTCCCAGTACAACTTGTACTTGCACACAATTCTGACATACACAGTAAATCTCTCTTCCTCTAAACTCCCAAGGCACTGCCATCTAGGTACCTCTTAGTTCACTTAACCATGTTCTGCCATGGTTATAGTACAGTAATTCAATTGGACTATGCAGTTATTTATTATAGTACAAAATGCCTGCTTGTCCAGGTGGATATTAAGCTCCCTGAATGCTTCCTGGAACCCCAGCTATAGAGAAAAAGAGGAATGGACTGATTGAGGCTGCTTTCAGATTTGGATCCCCAAGAATGAAGGCAGTACCTTCTACAGCACCCATACTTAGTACAGCCTATAGAACAAACCTATAGTGGAAAACAATGGAAAACCCAAGAGGACCTGGTTTATAGGAGGTTCCCGTCTCTTGCTCTTCCTCCAACTGACTGGTGTGCCCAACCTGAAAACTGACTGGTGTGCCCAACCTGAAAACTGACTGGTGTGCCCAACCTGAAAACGTTGCCTACAACCAATAAACAGAGCCCTGACCTCATTGTAAATGGCTCCCAATCTCTGCTGCTAAAGGGTTTAAGTCACGGGAAGGGGACAGGAGGAGCAGCTGTTGAGAGTGTCAGAAGGAAAGAGACAGAAAGAACCCATGCCTGATGCACCGGCTGTAGGTAGAAGACATGCAGTGGGCCCAAAGGGAGAGCTAGATGGAGCTGAAAGAACAGATGGTGTCAGGCAGGCAAGAATTTTCTCAGCTGAGAACATAAGGCCTATTTTCTAATCATTCTGTGGGAAATTTTAGACTGGGACTCAGTAGTTTAACAAGGTTTCCTCAGTCCTTATGGTGCAGGCAATTCACTGGGCTCTCAGTTCTCTCCCAAGGAAAATGCAGTTCTGCATGACACTCCAGCCCCACTCTGAACTTCCCACCACGCCCCCACCACTACCACCACTGTTAGTTCCTGTTCATAATCTACTGCCAAAGGAGGTCTCTGTGTGCTAACTCTGGCCCGCCTCTGCCCTACCTCCAAGCCTCACTTCCCCACCACCCAGCTGAGGCACACTGGCCTTCTTTGTCACCAGTGCTCTATGTGGTTGCTGGGGTCAAGGGCTCTGGCCTCCTCACCTCCTCCTCCCCGCCTCCTCCTACCATTCAGGTCCACTTCCTGTTTCCCTCCTCCACTTCAGCAGCCTCACACTCCAAACACCCTTTCCTCTCCGCTCTCCCTTCGTTTTCACTGGCTAGGGATTTCTTGCGTCACCCAAGTGGCAGTTAGTCTTGATTTCTCCTAGCTGAAATTTTGTTTGCGCTAACTGCTTGCTCTTTCTCATGTCCCTCTCTTGTTTGTCCACATTTAAAACATTATTGAGTTCAAACTTTAGGACACTGGGGCAGGGAGTTCACTCAGCTGAGATTGGACATGGCCTCGGCGATGGCCAACGTGGGGTGGAAGGCATTGCTCCCAGGCTGCATTCGTGGCTGCTTTCCCAGCAGTCGCCCCCAAGAACAGACAGTGGCCACAGGTTTCAGGGCTGATTGCTCAAAACCTCCCTGTTAACTCTCTTGGAGTAGTAGGAAAATGAGAGGCTCCTAAGGATAAAGAGATCTGTGAATGGTGCCAAAAAACCTGTGTTGCTCATCCCAGGATGCAAAAAAAGGCCAGGCTTGTGAGAGAGTTAAGCCAAGGCCACATCACCAGGCTGCTAATGCCTCCTGCTCTTTGGGTGACAGGAACAGGACGTTCTGATGCAACTGCAACCTCGAGTCACTACTCATCAATCACAGCACAGAACATCAAGCTTTGGTCTCTGCTGGCTCCTGCAGACTCCTCTCTCACCTCTGTGCCAGTCTCTGGTTCTTTTATCAAGCTCTTAGTTAGCTCTGAGGAAACACAGACCACTTCCGGTTTCATCACCCGTGTCTTCCTGTCCCGCACATTGGCAAGCATGGCACAGAGAGCCCATGAGTTCACAAACACGAAGGCAACTGGCCCAGTTGTGTGTTGTTTACTGGCCCATCTGGATGACTGGCCTGTGTGCGTGGACTGCCGCACAGATCGTCTGAAACATCTGGCCAGTTGTTTATCTCTCGGCTGTGTGGCAGTTGGCAGTTGCCGTTTCTCATCTCCATTTCGCCTCCCACAAAAAGCCCAGCCTCTTACCTGTCATTTCTTCCCTACGCAGTATGGAAATCAATTTGAAACAGCCTTAATGCGGCTGTCTGCTCACTGTCCCTCTGCCCTCTGTTAAATGTATGGCCACATCCATTTCTGTCCTTCCTCTACCCCCTGTGACTTTCTCTCCATCATTTCCCTGCCGACTCTATTTTCCAGAGCACTGGAATACAGCAAAATGCAGAGTACCCAGGATTTCTTAGACAGCTACACAAGTCTGCAGAGCATTTGGTTTATGTTTCACCAAGATGTACCAAAATTTCAAATTATTTTCTGGATTAAAAATGAGGTGCTTCTCACAGACAGATCCACATTTTCCTTTAGACACATGTCTACTCATTCTCCACCTCTCTAATTCCTCCAACTGACCTTCTACAGTAAAGTCCTATTTGCTTTCTAATTTGCTTTCACAACCCCAAAATTTCAGGAAATTTCCATGACCTAATGTGGTCTGCTCTTTGCAGCATATTCGTTCCTCTTCAATTCTATCTTCTGTAGCTGGTGTCCACCTAATTCCTAAGTCACTCTAACTCAGAGACACACAGTGATGATGGTGAGGAAGAAAGCGAGGAGAAGAAAATGACAGTGACGTCAAGGGCAGCAGGAGGAATAATTTCACTGAGCACTGCTGCACCAGGCCCTGTGCTTAACACTTTGCATGTAAGTTTCGCTAGCTCTCCTTGCTGCTGTGTATTCCAGATTCTATGAGTGCTTCCTTACCTGGGAAAAGCACCAAAGCAAGCAGCAGGGGAAGAAGGCTTCCTAGCCAATCAGGTCAGTTTTGATACCTCTGGATGTCCTGATTTGGCACACTTTTTGTTCTTTATCATTTTATCCATAACTCCCACTTATTTATGACTGTGCCTTTTTAGCCCCAAATAGTTAAACTTGTTTTTCTAAAGATGTCTGGGTTTCTGATAGTAAACCAAGAGATCAGAGATTTAGGGTAAAGTGATATATATTTTTAAGTCCTGCCTTTGCCAATTATGCTCTCCAACTTAACGATAGATTTACATTCTAAACACCCATGTAACTGAGAGTATCATTAAGGCAAAACTACTTCTGTGCACCTGGCTTACAGGACGTCACAGCTGGGCAACACAGCAGCCCTGCAAGTCTTGGTTGTTTCCCTTTGTGATGGCAGAGCTGCCTGGGAGCTGCACTCATTTCCACTACCCAGTGTCACCAGAGTTCTACTGGATGGCTATTGCTATCAAACCATCACAGAGTACTAACATTGCAAGTCAAACCAGTTTCAGTCAGGGAAATTCTAGATAGCCTTGTGATTCTGAGTATGTGCCCCAGTGCTTCTGCACCTCAGATTCTTCATTTACAAAATAAAATACTACAACCCTCTCAGATTTTTGATACCAGAAGTAATATGGGCCAATACCACCACGCACAGTGCCTAGTAGATGCCACATAAATATCTTCTCTTTTCTAGGAGATATATTTATTATTTCAGGGTAGCAGGTGGGAACAAAAGACATAGATTTTTTTGGTCATCATATCTTACTTTCTTAGTGTGAGGTCTTTCCCAAAAACCAGGGAACGTCTCTGAATGACATATGACAAAGGAATCACTTTGATCATAGCATGCCTGAAGTCAGTTCTAATAAAAGCTAACAAATGTTACTTTTCCGGCTACATGCAGATTTCAAGTCTAAAATCACCCTGTCCACTATTTCTCCATACTCCCCCAGTGAGCTTATTTTGGGGCCCTTAATGAGATTTTTTTTCCTTATATGCTCAACAGGTCGAAGTCTTTTTGAACTCAGAATGTCCACAAATGGTGGGCACTTGAAAAAGATTCATAGCAGTGGTCCTCAAAACATAGTGAACAGACTGGCACCATCTGGGACAGGTCAGAAATGAAAATTCTCAGATCTCATACTGACCCACAGAATCAGAAAAGCCAGAAGTGAAGCTGTGCACTCTGTTTCACAAGCCTCCCAGGTGACTCTGGGAAAGAACCAGCTTTAATAAGCACTAATCATGATAAATACTTGAGAAAAATTCCATACAGAATCAGTGGTGGCAGTTCCAACTTGATAGCAGCAGAGCAAAGAGCCCAACTTCCAGAGGCGCACGGTCAGTTATCTCCGCAGACGAGGCCACTCATCACGATAGGGAATCACCACGCCTGCTCCAGAGCAGCATCCTTCCCTACACAGCCTCCCTCGCCTCTCCCCTGCAGCTCTGTGAGAGGGGACAGAATGAGCCCAGCCAGGGAATGCTGTTATTGCTCCAAAAGAAGGTTTGTCATTTACTCCCCCAAACACCATTCCTCCCTTATCCTGAGGCTGGTGAAGCACGTCCAACATGCTTATGCTCACTCAGCACTAGCAGAACAGATCAACTCAAGTGTTATCAGTGGCTGCATTGTTCACCTACACTCTCCCAGGTGACGCTATCTCCCACTGCCCATGGGCCCTGCTGACCAAGCAGCTGGGCTGCAATTCTCCCAAGTCAGCAAGAAGCAGGGAAAAGGTTAGAGCTCAGAACTCTGGCTAGAACTGTAACCCCGGTCCCCTCGTGCCTCCATTAGAAAATGCTTCTATCAGGTGCTACAGTTTCAATATTTTTAGCCCCTCCAAAATTCAACTGTTGCCTATATGATAATATGGAGAGGAGGAGCCTTTGATAAGTCAGTAGGCCATCAATCAGGCTGCTCTCTTGTCAATGGGATTAAGGCCCTTTTAAGAGTGTTTATATACTAGCTGCTCTGCCATGAGAAGACATACTAAGAAGACCCACATCAAATGTCAGTGCCTTGATCTTGTACTTCCCTGCCTTCAAAACTGTAAGAAATATGTTTATGTGCTTTATAAATTATTCAGTCCATGGGATTCTGTTGTAGCAGCACAAATGAACTAAGACATCAAGATTGTGAATAATATCTTCACCCAAAATCCAATGGACTCAACTGTCAGTAGTCCCTCATCCCCTCATGCCTCAAACCTGCGACAACCCTCACCACATCTGGCCTCACCCCATGGCAGTAAGGAGAATTCACAGTCCTCATATTTGGTGACCCTCTGGGTAACTCAAAATATCACGCATTCAACTAGAAAAGAAGGATGGAACTGTCCGGAGATGACATGGAAAAAATTGTTGAAATGCTTGTGTTATTGTGTAATAACCTAAGTAGATTTCCTTTGCTTGCAAAGAGCCTGATGGATGCCCCACTCTCAGAATGCCCAGCTTCTCCACAAAGGCACACAGATTTTCCTCCCTGAGTTCCTTCATCTCTCATCTGGACACTTCATAATCTTACCACCAGTATATCACTGGCTGTTCTATAACAAAGTGCATGGCCACACAAGCTAACGATGCACCTGCAGCACCCGAGAGACCTGCACTGAGCCCTGCTTCCACTGCTTTGTAATTCTGAGACTTCCCACTGCAACCTCAGTTCCCTGGGGATAAAATTATCCACAGCACGGAGTATTTTCTATGAACAATAAATGAGCAGCATGTGAAAGAAGGTCAGTGAAGTCTACCAAGCACCACACACAAAGGCAGCCCCCCCCCACCTCTCCATCTACTTAACAGCTCATCCTCAGTTTTGGTTGTGTTCTTCTTGAGACAGAAACTAAAGCTAATCCTTCTGTGTAGGAGCACACCGTAGGTCATTGTTGTCACTTGTGATGCTCAATCCCATTCCACCAGCTGTTGCCTGTGAGATTTTTAAAATCAGGTTGGAGCTACAGGAGTACTTTTCAGTTTCCGTGATCACAGGATTACTGACTGCAATCTTATTTGCCAGGAGTTGCATTTGGAGCAAATGTCTCTAACTATATTTTTAAAGCTTTGTTTTGGTTGCTAGTCTATTAATACGCAGCTTCACAAAAGCTAAGAACTAGAAGGAGAAACCTATAGGAACCCAGAAGCGGGATAAAATTCTATCCAAATGTTTAATTATCCTTAGAGTCATATTATTCTTAATGATACTCTAAATCATTCTTGCTGAAATTTGGTCTTATTTTCTACCACACTCTACATTTTGCATAATATACTTGAAGATAGTATTTGAGCTACTTTGAAGCTTTTAACTTAGCCTTTTTTATATTTTTTCTCAGTGATTCACATCTATCAAAAGATGGTAATATGCTAAGCACTTTGCACATATTTTTCCTTTAATTCTTATAATCATCCTATGAGTATTTCCTGTGCTATACAAACATCATTATCCCCACTTTATGTGTTAGTAATGTGAGGCTTACAGAGATGGTGTAACTTGCTCCAGGTCACACAGCAGTAGTGGATGGTGCGAATTTTAAATCTGGGTCCTCTGACTCCAGAACTGAGACTGCCTCTGAGATTTCAGTTCCTTAACTTTTATTGATGCTCTTATTGGCCTTCATCCATCATAATAAATGTCCACCTACATCGACAAGAATTACTCTAATGATAAGAATCAGAGAAGGCTGTAGCACCCACACGGACCAAGTTTGCAGCACAGAATACTAAGGGAGAGTCATTAAAAAAGAGCTTGACTTCACATAACAACTGCAGGAATTGCTGGACAAAGACTTGTGGCAGAAACCTCAAGACAAAGAATCCCTGCTAGCAATCAGTAATAACTGATGTCACTGAGTATCTACAAAGTGCATAGTTCTTTGTGATACTAGGTTCTCTGTATGTTGGCTCTTGCAGATGAGAAAAAAAATGGAAATTCATGAGTTATTCAGTGACTTGCCCCTGATCACAAAGCCACATTGCCAGGGCCAGTTTTTGTTTTATTTTGGCCCCTATTTTAGCCCAAACTAAGTGTTTTTCTCCGGCGGTCAGGTTAGTAGTTGGAGAGTTCTAACCACATCTTCCCCAGAACCCAATAATGGTAGAAGTGACACTGCTTGCCGATCCTTGGGACTTGGTGGCAGAGTGGGCTGTGTGCTCTCTCCCCATACAGAAGGCTCATTCATGCCATGCCTGCCCTCTGTGCCAGTCTCAGACCCATTCACCCACACTTTTTGGTGAGTGAACTCCGTAATTATAGTACTTTCTGTTTATAGGCAGCTTTGCAGTCACAGAACATTTTGTGATCTAAATGAAGAGCCTTCAGGGATGAAGATGAGTCAAAGCCTCCTAATTCCTAACCTAGTGCTCCTTCCATGTTGTCCTCCTGTCTACCATCAAAAAACAAAACATGTTTGTATAAATAAAACCAAAAGATCGTTTTGTGGTGGGTATTAGTACAGGCAAACTAAGACCCAGATCTTCCTATCTCAACCTGAGATGCTTTTTGATGCTTATCCCTCCATGATGAATTTATCCCCTTATGGATAGCAAAATCTGCAGGTGTTCATGAGCCTGATATAAAATGCCATAGTATTTGCATGTGGCCAACACACATCCATCCACAAACTTTGGGTCATCTCTAGATAACTTATAATACTTAATGCCATACAAATTCTATGTAAATGGTTGTTATACTGTAGTGTTTAATAAATACCGAGTAAAAAATCTGTACAAGTTCAGTAGACAAAAGCTGGACAAAAGCTTTTATATATATAACTATAATTGGTTGAATCCCCAGATTAAAAAATCAGATACAAATGGCCAACTATAGCCTTTTTACTGTACGGTGTTGGGATAATTTATAAAACACTTCCTAGGGCTCTGTCTCCAAATGCAATTGATGGAAATATGGTTGCCAGACTGTCCCCATATGGCTCCCATCAAATACCAAACATCGAGAAAGCCTCTGTCCATGTAACTAAACCCTAAAACACCCAATTTCCTGGAACCCAAAAGGCTCCCTGCTGAAGGGCTCACAGCCTCAGGTTGGTTGTCACCCCCCATGAATAAAAGAAGCAAATGACTGAATCACAGAAAAAAGATGGAACTATTGTCAAGGGCTCGCCAACCTGGAATCCAAGTTTTTCTCTTCTGGTGGCCTTTGAAATCAAGCCAGCTACTCGAGCAGAAGTCGTGGGCTTTCTTATTGGGGTCTGTCTGTCAGGCTACATGTTGGGTGTTTTTTCTGCTGAGATGAAGGGGCTGGTGTTGCATCAATGGTATAAAAGAAACCTTATTCATGGGAAGCATCCAAAATAGAAATGCTGCTGTAAAAGTAATTAGAGTTGAATTTAAAAGGATCAGTTCCTCATTAAGAGTTTCCCTTAAAGGCTTTTTACAAGTTTACAGCTCGACTCTAATCTCCAGTGTCAGCTGTGGAAAGGAGCAATGCACAGACACGCATTTACATGCTAAGAAGTATGCTCTGGCTTTACTGATACAACACAGCACGGGCTGCACTGTACACAAACATAAATATTTGCTTGCAACGCCCCCCATCCCATCCCTTCACCAGAAGAGTAGACCCTAGAAATCAAACTACTCCACATACAAAATCTGGAAGAAAACACTAGCCATGATTAGATTTATAATTGATTACTTTCCAGCAGCCTGGAATGTCCACAGAAACCCTTCCCAGCCAGCACTCATTGTAACTCCCTCTCGGCTTTTACTGGATGTTTACTATGCATCTTACTCTGCTCCAGCAAAGATATGTATGACACATTCCTGGCCCCCAGCAACTCTTGCTCTCAGCCAGCATTTCTGGAAACATGCACATTGGCACTCATGAAGCTCTGTGCAACGCAGCTGCAAAACAGGAGACACCAAGGTTAGATTTCAGCTCTGTCCAGAACCAAAACCAGAATCTGAACCAGAATCAATCTCTAAGCCTGGGCTCAGAAACTTTTATACAAATGCATGATTTTCATCCATGTGATTCTTGGAACCCTTAACTTGAAAGCATTTACAAATATGTGTGGTTTCCTTTCTGATAAAGCCTTAGATTACTAGCTGCCTCCTAAGAGGACAAAATTAACCTCTCCATTCTCCTACAGGTCCCTACAGGCTGTCACAGAATCAATCCACAGAATACAGGCTAGTGGATATTGGTAAATCTTCTTGGGTTTTCCCTTCTCCCAATTATCTCTACATCGTTCATATTCCACAAGGTCCACATGAAACCCTCTACCTGATCAACCAGTGGGAAGTATTGTAGTGTGGGCAAAAGGCATATTGGAATCAAGACTGAATTGACGCCAAAGCACTTTCATTGATTGATTGTGAAACCATTAGCAAATTACCAAGCCTTCTGTTTTCCTGTTCTGTGAAATAATTCAGAATGGATGTCCCTTTTGCTGAAATGCTTGGGACCAGAAGTGTATCTAATTTTGAATTTTTTTTTTTAGATTTCAGAATTTTGTCATATATCTTATGAGAGAAGGCCCAAGTCTAAACACAAAATTCATCTGTTTCATATACCTCCTATATAATGCGTTTAGTGCTTCTGTATCTTGGCTGTGACTTGTCGCATGAGTTCAAGGTAGAATTTTCTACTCATGGCATCATGTTGGTGCTCCAAAATTTTCAGAATGCCAGATTTCATGTTTTTGGGTTAAGGATGTTCGAGTTGTAGTAATTGTACTGAGGGCATAGAATTATCAGAATTGGACAAAATGCATATATACATGGTGTGGCACACAACAACCATTTAATAAATGTTGTTACTTTCAAATAGGGTTACTGAATTCAAATATGTGATACCCAGTTAAATCTGAATTTTAAATACACAAGAAGTAATTCTTCAGGAGAAATATGATCTGTGCAGTTGTTGAGAACCCTAACAAAGCATTATTGCTTTTCACTGAAGTTCTGCCTTTAATTCAATACCATTAGTAAGCTTTACGTTAGGAAAATAACTGATTAGAAACAAACTTATCATGATTCAAGTAAATTAGTAACATTGTAGCCATGCAAAATTAATTAAACCTGCCCAATGGCAGGGATCAAATGAAACCTGAGCATTTCTTCAAATACTGAGAAGGCTGAACTTCCCTTTATGCCCAGAGAAATTCCCAGTATAATCTGTAGTTCACCGTGAAGTGGTCTGTTAGGACTAGAAGAGTAAATGGAGGAAAAGTTAAACTGAGACAAATTAGTTATTAAGATCAGGAGCCAAGGTTCATCCTGTAATCAGGGCTCAAGGTCCAAACTTGCTTTCACAACGCTGAGCCAGGGCTTCCTGCTGCCGACTGTGCAATAACCAGCCCCTTGGCACACATTTCACTGCATTTCATTTCATTTCTTTAATTCCCTCTCACTGGAGAACAGGTGAAACGCTTCTTCTTTGAGTTATAACATTCTTTGATGTTACTCGAATTTTTTTTCAAACTGCCAAATAGTTTCCATAGTGAAGGTTTAAGAAGTTCTTCAGAAATTTGCTAGTCTTTAATAAGCTTTGCATAGCAATGTTGGGAGAGGGAGGGATTTGAAGAAAATTTCCAGACCATTTTTTTATGCTTTTGTATTTTTAAAACGTTCTCTCTCATTATTGATGTTAACGTTAGTGTGTCTGTGATACCTCCCAAATTGGCAGCTGAAGATAAATTAATAAATTACTCAATTGGAAATTAAAGTACTCAAGCGATCAAAGGGAAGGTAGATAGGGAGGACAGCATTAAACCCGAAATCGGAAAGCATAGGTTATGTGCCCACCTCACCACGCATACACTGCACGCTGTAGAGAAAATCCGGACTCGAGGTCTTTTTGCAGTTTGGAATTCCATGAGTCTCAGCCTAATCATTTAAATTCAGGTATTTCATCTTCCACTGAGTAATAGAGAAATCTTCCCTTTCTCTGTCCCTGGAAAGCCTGCTGTGTGGATAACAGACACTCACCCTCTCCCTGTTCTGAGGTTATAGTACAGGATTTTTACAGACTACTTTGAAAATAACTAGCGGGCAGCTCGAGAACATACTAGCTCTGGCTGCATGTCCACAGACAGACAGTGGCTTTCAACGACCAGCACTATCAAGTAAAGAACCGTGATGGTGTTGGACAAGCACATCAGAAGACCCTGGCTAAAGTGAGGCTTCACCCATTGAAACTGCTTAAGGTTGAAAGTCCTGGGTTGGCAAACACCTGGAGGAAAAGTCAGGACACTGTGCCCCGGAGAACTGTAAAGGAAAGGAATGGGCTGTGAAGACTTGGGGAGCTGCTCCAAGCCGCCTTCCCAGCTTACAGGGTGTGTCGCCAGCAGCCCAGCTCAGAACCTGAGGCCACTCCCAGTGCCTCACCTCAGATGACTAAAAGGTGAGGGTCTGACCGTCGCCTCTGGAGTGTCCACCCCTCCCCTCCACACACACCCGACAGCCGCTATTTGGCTCCACAGCCCAAGTAAAAACAATCTCTAACTTGATATTACTACGAAACCTTCATTCCCTTGTATCCACCAAAACTCTACTCACAGCAACTAGTAAGAAAGTTTAGAGGCTCCTCCTTTAAAAAAACGTGGCAGAACCCATGTTCATAGCTGCACAATTTGTGATAGCTAAATCCTGGAAACAACCAAGATGCCCATCAACTGCAGAGTGGATGAAAAAGATGTGGCATTTTTATGCAATGGAATATTACTCAGCTATAAAAAAGGATGATCCTGACGCCTTCATAGGCAAGTGGAGATATAGGCAAATGGAGACTATCCTCATTAGTGAAATAAATAAGAATCATTATTTATAAATGTCATATTGTGTCTCTAGTGTAAAAAGTAAATAAGAACTACAAGAGTAATAAAACCAAAATGTGTAATTACTATTGTAAAAAAGAGAGGAAAAGAAAGTGCTCTAAGGGATATAACTGCATGCATGTTTGAGTGTGTAAAATGGATGACCATATTGCTGAATCTTTGTTGGATCTTTGAGCAGAACTGTTTGTAGTCTGACTGTTTGAATATTTACTATGTACCCTTTAACTTTGTAACTTGAACAACTACATCCAGGATGACAGTATGGAATTTATAAATTACTGATTTCTTAATGGGGCTTTTTCTCATTCTCCTTTTTCTTTCTTTCTTTCTTTTAGAATTCTGTATTGTTGCTACCCTTTTTTCTGTTTTGCTTTTTTTTCTTCTCTTTAAATAAAATTTTAAAAATGTATAATTGCTATTGTAAAAAAAGAGGAAATAGGAAGCGCTATAAAAGATATAGCTGCATGTATGTTTGGGTGTGTGGGATTGATGACCATATTTCTAGGTTCTTGTTGGATTCTTGCACAGATCTGTTTGCACTCTCACTGCTTTAGTGTCCACTTTGTGTGCTTTAATTTTGTAACTTGAATAACTATTTCTAAAAAACAATATGTAATGTATCAATTAGTGATTTCTTACTGTTTATCTTCTTGAAATTCTGTAATATTTCTACCTTTTTCCTGTTTTGTTTTCTCTTTAAATAATAAAAGAAAAAACTTGGCAGAAGTTGAATAGGCAAACAAAATAAAATAAAATATTTTAAAGCAGAGATCTGTTCAGATAGGACACCCTAAACCATGAGGAATCGCTCTTCATATGAAACAAAGACATAAGGCAAAGTAGCACTGTGGGAGTACACAGGGGTGATGTTCCGGTACCTTCTGTGGAATTCAACAGATTCTGTAATTCAATGCCATTTTCGTTTTAACCAAGCACTTATTAGCCTCCAGGACAATTTTTTTTTAAAAGATTTTATTTAAAGAGAAACAAAAGCATGTAAAGGGTAGATATAATACAGAATTCAAAAAAAAAAAGACAATAAGAAATCACTAGTTAATGAATTACATATTGGCCTCTTAGAAATAGTTGTTCAAGTTACAAAATTAAAGCATACAAAGTAGATAGCCAAACAATGAGAGTGTGAACAGCTACGCATACATGAATCTCTACATGTATTTCCATCCTTTCTGTATTAGAGGGAAAAACAAAACTTAGCAAGACAAAACAAAACAAATTCCTATACAAACATGAAACCAAAAAGTTGTATAAAACCACAGTACAAGATGATCTACAATGATTACTGTGTTGTTTCTTATTATCTCCAATAGAATGTCTATATCATCAGGCATAATTGAATATAGCAGTATAATTGAGTATAGCAGTAAATAACAATATTAGTAAAGTAAAACATTGAAGACACTATAAAACTTCAAAGGCAGGTAATAATCAAACCAGAGTGGATATTCTACTGGATCTTGTCATCTTAAGTGCAGTTGTCTATACTCTCAGACTTGATACTATCAATCATAACAGCTTTGAATAAAATCTATCAATTCAAAACAGCAACCTAACAGACAAGATTCAATTACGATCAGTCATGGTAAAACTGTGTAGGTTTTACAGAGCTTTAGATTAAGTTAATAGGAAATTAAGGATGATTACCGTACTATACCATGTTATTTTGGGGATTATTGTCTGTGCCCTCAAATCTAGTACAGGTAGAATGACTGGAACAGAATATAATACATCTAAGCAGAGTAGTGTGAGTAATGTGTGTTTTAAATCCTGGTGCACTATTAACAATATAGTGTATCAAGGCCATCTATGTTAGAGATTCTAGTTATCCTTCTCTGCCTCATTTCTTCTATGCTATTTTTCTGCCTTTGTTTAGTTGTCTCCTTCATTCTACTGCCTGCCCCACTCACTGAGGCCTTTCTGCCACTGTTCCTAAAATCCTGGTATTTTTTTCTCTCTCTCTAGAATGTCCTTCAGCATTCTCTGCAGGGTTGGATTGGTGGTCACAAACTCCCCCAGTTCCTCTTTGTCATGGAAGCATCTTCTTTCTCCATTAATTTCTAGTGACAGTTTTGCAGGGTACATCAATCTGGGCTGGAGGCCACCTTCCTTCAGGACTTGGAAGACTTTACTCCAAGCTCTTCTTGATCTGATGGTCTGTGTCGAGAAGTTAGCCATGATCCTTATGGGCTTACCTTTACAGGTAATCTGTTAATTTTCTCTGATGGCTTTTAATATTCTGTTTTTATATTGAATTTCTGGCATCTTGATTATTATATGTCTGGGTGTAGCTCTGTTTTGGTTGTAGGTGGCTGGAGTTCGGTATGCCTCACACAACTGAATATCATTTTCTTTTCCCATGCTTGGGAAGTTTTCCTTAATTATTTCCGTGAATAGCCTTTGTAATTCACCTGTATGTATTCCTGCTTCTTCGTTCACGTTTCTTATTCTTAAATTGTAGATTCTCTTGTCATCTTCTAGCCCTTGTATTGTTACTGCCTGTTTCCTTGTTATTTTTAAAAGATCTTTCCTTTCATCATCACACACTGCAAACTTGTCTTCTAGTTTTGATAGTCTATCCTTAGTTTCTTTTGAGGAGTTTTGCCAGCTTCCAATGGAGTTTTTAATTTTCTGGTAGTTTCTTTGCATCTGCTTCATGTATTCTATATTTTCTTTATATTCTTTATTTAATGTTTCTCTCCTTTTTTTGTGTTTCTCCCTTCTTTAGTCTGTATCATCCTGAGAGATGCTTCCTGAGAGCATTTCTTTTATTACTCTACTCATATCCTGCTTTACCTGATTTAATATTTCAGTTTTGAGCTCATCTACAAGGTCCTGAAGATATCTCTTAATGTCCATTGAAGCCATGTCTGATGTTGCGTGTTTGCCGCCCTCAGTCTCTCTTGTTTTTCCTTCTCCTGGATCAGTGCTCTCAGGATTCTGGGCTGGGGGCCTCCTCCTGCCTCTCTCTCCTGTCATGGCCCTGGCTTCCTCCACACAGGTTACAGTGCAGGTCCCAGCCCCTTTTCCTGTTGGCCACGTTTCCTCCAAAGCATGCTGGCAAAGGACCTCTGCCTTCTCCTGCCTGCTCTTGTCACTGAGGTGTAAGCAGGCTGCGTATGCCTGCCCCTCCCCACCAGGCCAGCCAAACTTCGGGGCGATCACCCGGTTAGTGCATGCTAGGCGCAGGGAATTGATTTGGGACGGCTCATTGGGTCCCAGCCAGGGGCGCAGCCCAGCCCAAGCAAATCCCACAAATCTGCTCTGGGGAGGGAGCAACCAACTAAAGTCACTGTCATTCCCAGTTCAGGCTCCTCCTGCCCGATTCCAACATGTTGCCACCTGGTTGCACCCTTCCTGTGGGGGGGGTGTCTCACTCCCAGCACTGACTGTGGATCAATGAAGGTCCCTCCACTGCTCCGCTCTCCGCTCTCCGCTCTCCGTTGGGCTCACCATCCCCTGACTTCAGCACTGCTGTGCCTCCTGTGAGTGGCGGCAGGATCCAGTTTGGGCGGCTCTGCCTGCCGGTGCAGATTCAAGCTGTTGCAAACTTGGCGGGTCATCGTGAAAACGCTGTGTCCCATAGCTTTTAGCTGTTTAAGTTGTAGTCCTGAAGTATTTGATGAGCTTTTTTAAGTTCTAATTTCTTCCTGTGTCAAGAGGATCCATCTCCCTCTGTCTGGGTATCTCCAGGGTGTTTTATTCTGGCATATGAATTGTTTCTCCCAGGCAGCTTTGTATTCTGTTGCTCACTGATTGGCCATCTTGTCTCCGGGACAATTTTTGAGGTCCAACCACAAAACTAGCATGAATTTATTTTGTTTCTCACAGTTTCACAGATAGATTCATTTTCACTGTAGCTCTTAGCAATTTTGGCATCCATCTTATTTCTTTCCTTAGGTTGGGAACTTTCACCTTCACTTAAAGGAAACAGTATATGAGTTCTTGTCTGCATATCTGAACTGCCAGTACCATCACTCTTGCATTTTGGGATAATTATTAGATAAATAATGGTGACTTGAACACAAACACCACAAGACCTGGTCATTATTGATTTGATAATCAAGATGGCTACTCAGTGACTATCAGGTAGCAGGTACAGGAAGATATACTGAACAAACAGTTGATTTATGTCTTGCATGGACAGAATAGATGGGGTAAGATTTGGTTGTACTACTCAGAATATTGTGCAATTTAACATTTGAAAATTATTAATTACTAGAACCTTCTATTTAATGTTTTTGGACCATGACCCAAACAAGGTAAATGAAACCAGGGTAAGTGAAGGACTACAGCACTGTGCTTTCTTTTTAGAAAGATTTCCATCCAATATGACTGCAAGAGAATTAAAGTTTCTGTTCTTAAAAATGTAAGTCACAGCCACTGGGCAGTGTATGTCTGAGAACAGTGGTGTGACTTTCTATATACTTCAAGTTGGGTACCATGTTGGCAACAGTGTACACTGCTTCTGTTGTGGGCATCAGCAATGCAATGTGATGAATCTACACAAAATATAAGTTTTTTCTTCTGTCTATTGGTCATTATTGGCTTTAGAAAAAGCAATAGACACTAACAGCAGTGATTCAGAGTTATCAGGAAAACCAAAGGAAAGAAGATCACAGGAAGCTTAAGGAAGGGTAGGTGTCAGTGAAAGAAAAGGACTACCATTGGAACCCTCAAAAATTGCACATCTTTTTCTTCTCATAAAAAAAAAAGTCTGTATCCTCCTGTCATCTTGTCAGAGTTTCTCCCATGAATTCTTCCAGCTTTTACACAATCTTTGAAAGATTTGAAAACATTCTATGATTATTTTTCATGTTTAATGTTTAACCAAGACACTACTTAGGTCCCTTCTTCAGGTTTAGTTTGCCTTTAACTTTTCCATTATAATCATTTTTTGGCTTCCATTGTCATTTTTAAGACATAAATCTATGCAAAGCAAATCAAGATACATAAAAAAATCTCTCGGTCACTTAAAAATGATTCGAATCCCACTAATAATTATTATGAACCACAAATTCACATTGGCTAGTTTTGCATACTTCCCTAAGGGATAAACAGAGCCTTGGGATTATTGCTATTACCCTTTTGAGATTTCCCATTATCTCAGTAGGGATGGACCACCCTCTCCCACCTACTAAGACTAAGACTAAAGCCACTAAGACTAGGACCACTAAGACTAAGACTATTAAGACTAAAGAGGCTCCAAGGCAAGATTCTTCTCAGCATAAAACCACTGCCACCCTCTGAGTCATCCAATAATTCCCTTCTCAATCAATAAATATAAGGTTTGGTTGCCTTGAGGCCTTCTGTTCCCCATGAACAACTGGTCATACCCGATCCCCACAGCACTGCCATTTTGTCTGTTGCTGTTTCTTTCTACTGTGCACTGTAATGCCTGGCAGGAAATTGGAGACTCAGTGCAGGTTTTGTCACTAAATATGAAGACCTATTATGCACTAGCCATCCTTTCAGCTTTTCTTATATAAGGCTGCTTAAAGAACCACTTAAGAGTGAGTTCACACATTCCTTGTCCTTAATGGAAGATGCTACATGGAAACTGTACTATGCTTATTTGACAACTCTTGCTCAGTGATTAGATGATATGGCTAATGGAAAGCATGGCCATGGGCTCCAAGGTAACTCTAAGAGATGCATGGGCACCCACTGAATTTTCACTGTGTAAATTTTCTCTGTATTAGGCAGGAGCCATCTGCAAGGTCGTATGTTGCATGCCATTCTCTCAGTAGATGTTTTAAAAAATCCATTCTTCCTGTCTCTCACTTCCTATCTCTCATTGGTTAGGGCTATAGATTTCCAACTATCTGGCAGCTGTCATTTTGCTTGTTAGCAAACTCAGCTGCTCTTAAGTAAGTTTCCCTGTTTCCAGACCTCCTATCAGAGGACTCTTGAGGTCTCCTTCAGAACAAGGGCTGCGTACCATTCTCTACCACGCTGAAAGATGGCTGCTGGAGTGCAAAAGCAACGTGGAAAGATGCATAGTCCCAGACCATTTCAAATCTTCAACCTTGGCTGTACTGCATATGGATTAAAATATGCTATGCCTTTGGGACTCCCCTGCCAGGGAAAATCAACCAGCCAGACTCTGGCGACCAGATCCACCATGCATCTTATCTGCAGTCATGATTACTTGTCTACCAATACCATGAAATCTTACTTAGCTTGTCTTTATTATAAAAATAAAAATAGCTTAGAGCTATATGAGAAACAGATCCTTTAAGTCTTTGGAATTGTGTTTTTTAGTTTATTGTTTTGTCTTTATGCAAGGCAGATGAGTATGACTGGAAGACAGAACGGCGATAAGGAAAGGGAATAGGCATTGGGATCAGCTGGGAGTGAGCTAAAATCACAGCCCTGCCAGTTACTAGCCATGCAGCTTCAAGTTATGTACTAGCCTTCTCATCACTGAGACAGAATCCCTGACATACACAATTTAAAGAAAGAAAAGTTTAACTTGGATAAAAGTTAGAAGGGATTCAGTCCATTGTTATCTGGTTCCAAGGTAAAAACATCATGGAAGAAGGGCTTGGAGGAGCAAAGCAGTTTAGTTCATGAAGGTTAGAAAGCAGAGCGGGAGAAAAGCATTAGAGAGAAATCAGCGGAAGGACCAGATGTAGTCCCTGAGGTCATACCTCTATGGCCCACCCAGATATACTCTGAATTATGCTGCACCAATCCCTTGGGCAGATCCCAAAGCTAACCAAGTTAACACTAAATCCTAACTGCCACAATTAGGTGCTTAATGTTTACCTATGATCTCAAAACTGAGTTTTTAAAATGATGTAATAAGAAGGCACAAGTAAGACAGTGGTTCTCATATGCAATCACTAGCCATACTTCAACCTTCCTGGGAACGTGATGAAACTAAAATTCTCAGGATCTTCCCCAGACCTATTAACAGAAACTCTGGAAAGGAATTCAGCAATCTGGGTTTCAACAGGCACTCCTCATGATTTTGATGCAATATAAGAAAGACATAAATCTTAAATATAAGAAAGATTAGTCCTGTAGCACAGTACCTTGGGCACAATAAATGTTAGCCTTGTAGGGATTCAGAGTATAACTAGTAGCTTGAAGGGTAAGCTTAACACATCAACTAAGCATACTGCCAGGGCCCAGACAGAAGTTCACTCTCGGGTATAGAGTCCAGCTGTGATAGTACATGCCCACTTGTCAAACACAAATGATATAAATGAGATGGTACACAGACCTGAGTTATTCAGGAAGGGCACATCAGCATGAATGAAAGTGCCAGAGAAGCAGCTCTCCAGGCCCTGCCCATCTCCCTGTCCTGTCCCCACCCAGTCACTCAGTCTGCTAAGTGTAAGGGAACAGTCCTGACACTGTGGAGGCACAGGGGCTATTGCCAGTATCTCCCATAAAGCAAGTATAGAAACTTAAAATGTTTGGCGAGAAGTTCTGGTCCTGCCTGTTTCTCTTCCCTGGCACAAGAACCTTGACTGAACCCCACGGAAGCCACCAACACTGGTCATTTTTTTGTTGCTTAGTTGGCTGGATGGTTTTCTTTTTGACTGAAAGTTGTGGAAGAATTTTTGATGAGTTTAATATCTGTGTTGTTACAGATGCCCAAAATCTGGAGAGAGTTACATGACAACTCTGTGATATGCTGACTCCAGGAAGTCATCTTCTGGGTTGGGGACTCATCTAGCCATTCCTAGGAGGTGCTGGTGGCTTTTCCCAGCTCCATGAGGATGGATGGAAGGCACTCGACAAGTTATCTCAGGGCCTGTGTAACCTGTCTAGCCTGAAAAACAGAAAGAAGATGCCAAGTTCTCCAGACAAGGGATATTCAAGAATCTGTTAATGGAAAAAATCTGATAGGCTTTGGCAGTAGTAAAGGTGGAAAATATCATGTTGCAAAAAATGAAATAGACAATTGCCAGGTTGCAAAGAAGACATTGCTCATCACAAGCTTAGCTGCCCTGTTGACAGATATCAAATTCAGATAAGCCAAGAAACATCACCAAATCATAAGAGCAATCAAACAATCCATTTAATATGACTCAAACCAGTAAACCTCAATCAAGCATTCATTAAACAAATATTTATTGGGCACACACTAAGTCACAAGCCTGTGCTATATGTCCCAAGGGCAGAGGAAACAGAAGATATAACAAAGGAGCAGCAGCCAGGAGCACAAGGGTCCATGTTCGAGGGAAGCCTCAAGGCCAAACCCGGAGTGTGAAGGATCAGTGTCCCTAAACAGATGCACTGCAGGCAGCTGGCCAGGAAGACAGTTCAGACCCCCAAGCAATACCCAAGGTCCCCCAGAGAAGCTGATGGACCAAGGAGAATGGGACGATGCCAATGAAATAGACAGGGACCAGCCATGCGGAACCTCCTAATCATGCTCGGGGGCTAGATGTGTGTCCCAAATGCTGAGGGAAACAACTGGAAGTTTGAGAGCAGTAAACCAATTTCTACCACATAGCACGGTGCAGAGGGAACACACCCAGACCATGGACACAGACCCAGATCTGAACTTCAGTTCTCTCCCTTCTTACCTGATACCCTTGGGCAGGTTGCTCAGCTTCGCAATGTCACAAGCCCCTTGTCTATGGATGGGGTTTTCATTGTCTCACGGGATTTCTTTCAATAAGGAATAAATGAGATAAATGTAGCTAAAACACAAAGCATGGCATTTGGGATGTGAACTCACAACAAATATTAGCCACTATTATTATAAATGTAACAAGGCAAATACAACCTTGGGATTGACACGGGCTTCGCCCCTCTCTCCACACATGAGAAAAAACTGCATCAGCCTCTCCCCTCCTTTCTCCTTTGAGCTAAGAAAGGATTCCTGCTTACTGGGGTTGGAGCTAGAGGAGACACCCAGGTTCATGGGGCTGGAAAAGAACTTTCCGGTCAGTGGTTCCAGATATGTGAAGCATGTCTAGCCTGAAAAAGAGAAGACGCTGAATTCCTCAAACAAGAGATATCCAAGATTGTCTTTAAGTATGAAAAGAATCGGTCTGCTTTGGTGGAGATGGAAAGAAAGAGGAGAGGGAAAAGTAAAGCAACGAGGAGACTGGGATGGGAAAGAAACTTAAGGGAATTTGTGTTCAACTGGAAGTAAATAAACAAAAAAAGTGAGTAGGAGGCTAGAGGGAATTTAATTCAGAAATGCATTTATACCCTTTGCAAGGTCTTTTCCCTCTCTCTCTAAAGATGTAAGAATGAAATTCTCTTTTAATTCATTTGGCTCTTGTGCTGTATTTCTTTAATATTGTCTCTATGTGGAGACTGAGCCACAGACTCCCTGGCCAGGATTTAGTAGAGTTACATATTATTAGTGTTGAAGTGAGTATGTAATCCCCACCCCCAGGGCTATTCTCTGGATTAGATGTGGTAACATATGTCATCTCTGCTAGCTTTTGCTACATTGTGCTACAAACAACGCTCAAATCTGAGTGGCTTATGACAACAAAGGTTTCCTTCTGACCTCTTTAGCATGCTCACTGTGGTTTGGCTGGCAATTTGCACCCTGGGAACCAGGCAAAGGGACCCACCCAATCTGCACCAGGTGAGGCCGTGCAAGGGAGGGAAGAAAGGCAGAACCACGGTGGTTTTGGGAACTTCAGCTCAGAAGATCTGTCACTTTCAATCTCATTCCATTGGTTAAACAAGCCACATGTGTCATTGACAGGGCAGGGAGTGTGATTGTCCCACTGGGAGGGGCAGCAAAGATCAGGAAGGAGAATACATCTGTCGGATGTGAAGCACTGAAGACAGTGCTTGGCATACGCCTGGCCTGTGTGGAAAACCCTTGAAGAACTATTATCGTTGTTCAATCCACCTTTCAATGAGGGCTCCAACAGAGGCAGCCTCATGGGGTTGGAGGATGAAAGGAGGTCATAGATGTGAAGCCCTTAAGATAGAGCTGGCCACTGAGATGATACCCAACAAATGACAGATTTGGGTGACATTTTAAGGAAATAGGGCTCCCAGGAGCCCGGAGGGAAAATGATGGGTAATTAAAGGAGGCCGTGGCAAAGTGTCCTATGGTGACCTGAAGCTGTGGAGGGTCCTTGCAACCCCCATGGAAAGACTGCCTCTCTTTCATCCTCAGAGACTGTTGCATGGGAACAGGAAATGCCAGTAACTGTCCCGCTGGGGTTACAACCTGCAGCGCACACACAGCAACAGACAGCTCACTGTTTGTCCAGAATTTCCTGACCCAGGGCACAACTTGCCCTTTCCTGTGCAAGGGCCTACCTTGCATGGCACCTGCTCCCCTCTTGAGAACCTCACAGATGGCAACAGCCATCCGTTCTTCTCTGCCTGTCAGAAATGAACACCAGCCCCTCAGCCCACTGTCACTTGGCAAGGCTGCTCTCCCAGCAAACCAAGCACCGAGTAGGAGGAGGGTTCAGGGACCACAGAAATTGGTAGCAGTAGTTTTAGAACAAGTTTGTTTGAGGGATCTCTTCCACACCCTTTATCCCTGGTCTCTACCACTCCACACCCCACAGACACTGTCACCCACTTCCCAGTATGCCCTTCTTCAGCTTCTTTCTAGATTATTCCTTCAACAGGCACTGGGAGCTGTCAGCCTGGCAGGCCTGTGCTAGGTGCCAAAATGCAGCAGGGAACATGTCTGCCCATGTAGCTTATGCTCTTGCAAGAGAAATCAAGAGCCAGGAGGAGGACATAAAGTATTTCCCATTTGGCCAATCATGAATCCTAATGTTCAGTGTGCTTTAAGATCCAGGGCCAATGAGGCCGCAATCTCAGTTTATTCGAGATTTCATTATTCCCTCAGCTATCTCTCTTCTCTTAATGCTATGGGAAGAAGCCATAGAACTCTCTTTGTAATTCTGTTTTAGTCCCCTGGAGCTATTTCCAGAGCCATCAGCTTCACTCCTCTAATGAGTCTGAACACAGAGGAGCACAAGGGACCTGAGTGTGAATCCCGGTTCTCTGTCTCTTGGTAGCTATGTGAACTTGCACAACTTGCTTCACCACCGCGAGCCTCGGTTTCTTAGTGAGCTATATAGAAATAACAGTGACAGCCATCACAAAATCGTCATGAAGATTAAATAAGTTAATATGTATGGTTCACTTAGAATGGTCCTGCCTCTTAATACAAGCTGCAGAAGTGTATACAGTGTGATTTGTGTGGTATTTTGTACAGGGTTATTTACATTCATTTCAGTGTTGCATTTTTTTATGCTTGTTGAAATACTGTCTTCTGTCTGCCACTCCTGATGCATCTCTCTGGCTGCCTGCTCCAACAGACTCCACAGGTTCATCAACAGGAGTTTTTAATTGCATAAATAATTCATGAATAGATCCTGATTGAAAGAGTTAAGCAGTATACAGAACAAAGCATAGATGTCCCCACCACACTCAGCAAACCCTCCCACTGGGTCCTCCCCTGCTTCCCTTTATACACCAAGGCGGGGATGAATGCATCTTCAAAGATAGTATCTACTAAATTTGCATTCCAACTGTTATGCAATTTGCTTATTTTTCTTCACATACATTTTGTAGATTTTCCTACAATGATATAATATGTCTGCTTCTTTTTTTTTAATGTTTCAGAATCAGATTTACCCTAATGTGGCTTAACAAATCCCCTATTGACAGATGATTACATGAGTTCCAACCCCCTCTCCCCTTAGATGACCACACTACAATCAATATCTTTATGTGTACATCCTCACACAGGCAAATGAATATTTCTTAAAATAGATTTGTTGGGTCCAATAGTGTGTGAATTTTTTGTTTTTCTAAATACTGCAAAATTGCCTGCTCATTTACACTCTCATCAGCTTTTTTGGGGGGGTGTTTTGTTTCATTTATTTCTGTTTTAAAGAGGGATTGTTTATTTATAGGAGTAGTTTTCTTAGGCAGTTGGTCTCAGCAGAGGAAAGCATCATATTTTTCCCTGACAACTAGAAATAGTAATCTGTTCTCTTTTTTTCTTTCTGGAGTTCCAACATCCAAGCTGCATAATTCCTCTCCCTCCACCCACCTCCCCTTTTTCCCTCGCCCTCAAAAATGTTGATTTGGGATGTTATTCACACTAAAGCATGAAAGACTGAGCCTTCTCTACTGTGACCACACAGTTGTTTTTCGAAGTGTGTTTCTTAGAGGCATTCGTTATTATAGGTCTAAAACTTGGCAGTTGAGAACCACACTTCTCAGCCTCTACTGCATCTAAGCTCCCAAGTGCGAATCACAATCTTTTCCAAAATATAATTTAAATACCCAAAGGAGCCCACCTCTGAACTTTGCACCTGCTATAAAACCAAGTGTGGCAAGGTTTTCAATAAGGCTGTTCCATAGTCTCATTTGGAATGGTGTAGACATGGAAATGATCTGTGTTTCACAGCAAAGAATTATTGTAACTTGTTTGTTTGTTTTTTGGTACATTCATTCAGTGGACTATTAGGCAGTTATTTATTTTGCTCTTTGTTAGTCTGGTAACCAGAGCCGAACTCACAACCTTGTGCTTTCTGGGCAGGCATTGTGCCACTGAGCTATATTCCCAGCCCCTAAGTGGTTATTTGAAATGATGACACAGAAACTTGATAACAATGTTCAAATGACATTCAAACATATTAAGTGAAAATACATATCATATGATCTCTTTAGGAAAATAATATATAAATATATAAGGATGATCCTAGAGGGCTAAATATCAAAAACTTTGTAGTGGTTATTCTGAATTTGTGGGTGATCTTCAGTCTTCCCTCCTTATGATTCTGTGTTATGTAAATATCTTTATAAACATATCTACATATGTTTATAAACATATCTACAGTATGTATCATGTTTATAATTTAAAAAAAGAAATATACAAATATTTTTCCACCGGTTGGTACCATTATCTGTACCTATCTATCTAAATGTATATTTTTAATATCTTGGACATAAGTGAAGAACAAGCTAATAACAAAGCCCTGGTACAGACCTATAAGCTCAGGATAATTCTTAAACCTTTGTTCAAAGCCACAGCTGCCTTGGTTTTGGAAACCTAACCTCATTGAGCTGTCCTCGGTTTCCTAAATTGGGTCACAGGGTCCCAACCATGTGTCCATACGACACTGTCCAGTTCTTTACATAACAAAGACTAGCAAAGGCCACTTCATTGACCTCTGCCTTTTGGGATACTGGGGGCTGGGACTGGAGGCTCCTCTGCCTCCTCCTTCCCGTCCCTCCAGCTCAGCTTCCCTCCCACTGGCTTGGCACCCCTGTCCACGTCTGCCCCACCCTCTCTTCCCCTTCCCAAAGGGACTCTCCTGCTGGCTCCTGCCCCACCAAAAGTGAAAAGGGAACTTTCTCTGCTGTTCTGATGATCCTGGGAGATTTGCTCATGCAACCGGTGATCCCCAGGGGACTCCCACAAAGGCCACTGTGGCCAGGACAGGACCTCAACCTCAGGCATGGGGCCAGCAGTGTGCTTCTGTCATCTCTGGCTCTCCTGGAGGCTGAAGCCAAGCAGCACCCTGCAGTCCTCCAGCTGTGTCAAGGCCTATCAGGATCTGCCAGGAGTTCAGAGCTTGACAGAGCCAGTTGTCTCCAGCATGTTTCAAGGGAGGGACCATCCCTTGGCCATGCTAGCTGCCTCTCTGCTGCTTGCTGCACCCCACCTGCATGCTGACTCAAAGAAACTGAGGACCCCTCACTAAGGAATCTGTGCTCTACGCAACACACACACACACACACACACTCCCTTCCGTGACTCAGCAACCAATCTCACAACCTAAGGTCTGACCGAGGTCCCCGTCCTACTCTTCAGACTCTATGAACTCTTCGTATAAACCAATGAGCCCCCTGCTCTTTCCTGCAAGCCCTGGAATCACATCTACTTCTGCGTAAACAGAACCAGAAAAATGGTCTAACTGTGGAGTTATAAATAAAGTGAGTTACTCACCTGGAGATAAACACTGCCTGCCTTCTCTTAACCTAACAGACACATCATGACCCCCAACCGCATGGAAAATATGAGGGATCCCCAAACCGCTGCTCTTCCAGAGAGCTCTAAACAGCCTTTGCCCAGGGCTGTGGTAATCAGGCAGGGGCTCTACAGGGTGGACAGCTGTAGCTGGAGCATGAGGGGTGAATACGGCTAGGAGAGCTGTGCCCTGCGGAGTGTGGCTCCTGCTGGGCCAGACAGCTCAGACCAGCCTGTCCTGGAGGTGCCTTCCCAGCTACTCCAGTTTGGCCACTTATTACTAATTGACTGCATATCCACAGCTTAAGACTCTGTCCAATGATAACTGTGTGGAATTGAGAGTCAGTGCTAAAACAAGAATGGCCTTCTCCTCGCTTTGATGGACCTGAGGACAACTTCTTCCACTCCAGTTTAGCTTTCTTCGAGGCTGTGCTCCAATCTTGTCATTATAGCTCTTCCTATAAGCCAAACCTATTATACAAGTCCATTGTAATGGACCTAGGTCAACAGCCTACCAAAAAGGAGAAAGAAAGGATGGAGAAAGAGCCAAGGAGGAAAGAAGGCAAAAATAGAATTAAATAGAAGAAGAAGAAGAAGAAGAAGAAGAAGAAGAAGAAGAAGAAGAAGAAGAAGAAGAAGAAGAAGAAGAAAAAGGAGAGGAAGAATAGAAGAAAGTTTAAAAAAGCAGAAGGGAGAAGAAAAAGGGAGAAAGGCAGTAAGAGGAGACAGAGGAAGGGGAGGTGTTTCAGACATTTCTTTTGTTGCTAAGATACAATATCTCATACCCACAACTTAAAAGAGTAAAGGTTTGTTTTGGCTTACAGTTTGTAGAGGTTTCAATCCATAGCTAGCTGGCTCCAAGGCAGGGTGACATAGCAGAGAGCCACAGCAGAAGAAAAACAGTCCATGGCAGGGCAACAAGAAGCAGAGGGGAAATGAAAGGAGCAAGAAAGATCGAGGTCATACTCCTAGTGACTCAAGGCTTTCTGCCATATCCCAACTCCATGTCAGCTTTAAACTTATCAGTAAACTAATCCACTGCGTGATTATTATACCCTCATGATCCACCCACCTCCTAAAAGCCCCACCTACAAGCACAAGGGGCTTTGGAAGAACATCTAAATTATCATAGGCGGTATCACACAGTACAAGCCAGGGTGACCTGTTTCCCGGTGATGATTTTACCTGAAGGATTATATTTCCTTCAAGAGGGACAGATTCTTTTATCCTTTAACCAAATGGTAAGCCAAGTGAGGGTAAGTGACTTTCCATATGAATTGTTTATTGCAAGACACAGAAAAGCAGAGTAAGTAAAAGTTATCAAGAAGAATATATAAAATTATAATCAGAAATAGGTAAAATACTTGAACATAGAGTGATGGTAACAAACCAAATACTATACTCATGGAAAAAGCTGTCCAAGAGGTCTGGAAGACCAATACCTTCAAGGTGATACTCAAATGGTCCCAATTGCCAAGTCACGAGCAATGACACCAAGGCCTATTCCCTGGGCAGGCTATGGAAACCAACACCTTTACAAAATGAATACTCCCATTCAAGGCATGTTTCCTATGGTAGTCTGATGGCACTAGTATCGCTAGTCCTAGAAGGTGTGCTTTTTGATTTCTGGAGGTCAAAATATTTTTTTTGGTACCAGGAATCAAATTCAGGACCATACTCCTACTGGGCAGGTGTTGTGTCACTAAGCTATATCCCCAGCCCATGGAGATCAATTTATGAAGGGAAAGGTCCCAGGCACCAATTGCCTCATTTGCCTCTCAGCCGTATTGTCTGTGTGGCCATCAGCCAGCCACTTGTCAAAGCAACCATCCATCAGTCACTTGCCTCAGTCACAACTTGTATTACAAGAGAAAGCTCAAAATGGAGTTTACACAATCAAAGCATAGCCATGTTAATCATAATTAAAACACCAGCTTACTCAGATCTGAAAGAATCTTAACATGGCAAAACATATCACAACAGGGGGACAAACAATGAGAAGAGAAGGAAAAGGAAGAGGAATGAAAAGCAGTCATTGTTTTGACCCATGGATTAGCGAGAAGCAGCGAACACTGCCGAGTCATGTCTCAACATGCCCCTTGGAACTCTGGAATGAAGCAAATCCCCTTATGGGCAATAGCAGAACACATTAATACTAACAAGATAAGTTGCTTTTCCAGGAATCCATTTCAAGAAACTTTCCTGGAAAGCTCTACTTTCCTGCAAGAAAGCCTGGCTTTGTGAAGGTGCTAAATGATTTTTTGGCCTAGAAAGGCTTAAAAGGCATGAGAGCAGCTTGGTATTGGGGCCACAGGACAAAAGAAGGTGGGGAGCAGAGAGCTCAGGACCCATCAGATCTTTTGTCCTTCCCAGGTCTCTCCTCTCAACAGAGTAAAGAGGCCCCCTACAGAACTGGAAAAATTCTGCTAGCAATAGCTCATTCAGGGCACCAACATCCAGAATATATAAAGAACTCAAAAAACTCAGACCCCCCCACCATAAAGGACCAAAAAGGGGGGTGGGGCTCATAAAATGAACAGACACTTCACAGAAGTACAAATGGCCAATAAATAAAAATATATGAAGAAATGCTCAACATCTCTGGCCATTAGAGAAATGTAAGTTAAGCGACACTGAGATTCCATCTTACCCCAGGAAGAATGACCACCATCAAGATATCAGATAATAATAAATGCTATTAGGGCTGTAGGGGCAAAGGAATTCCTCTACATTGTTGGTGGGAGTGTAAACTAGAACAACCACTTTGGAAATCAATATGGAGATTCCTCAAAAAACTAAAATAGAAATTCCATTTGACCCAATTATTTTCCTTCTTAGTATCTTCCTGAAAGACCTCATGTTACAGTCATCTATGCACACCCATCTTTATAGCAGTGTGATTCATAATGGTTAAATCTTAGAAGTGGCCTATGTGTCCATCAACAGATGAATGGATGAAGAAAATGTGGTATTTACACACCATAGAATACCACTCTGCCACCCAGAGGGACACATTTGAGTGATCTGCAGGAAAATAGATACACCCAAGACCATAATGTTAAGTGACATAAGTCAAACACACAAGCTTAAATATCACATGATTTCTCTTATATGAGAAACACAAATTATAAATAGAAGTAAAAAAAATAGGTAATAGGAAGTAGTGAGATCTTTCTCAAAATGGAAAGGTATCGAGAGATGGAAGGGGATGGAAAGGAGGAGAAAGAGAGGAAAGAAAGGAGGAGATGAGATAAGGAATTAAGATGTCTTAGGAAAATGTACCAACTCCTCATAAGGAATGTAAACATCGACAACTACAAGCATGTGTAAATAAAATAATAACATAAAATAAAGATTACAGTCCTTATCTGGGGTCCCACCAAAATCAACAAGATCAACGACTTCACACTCCTTAGAAAAATAGTGTTCTTTAAATACCACATTTAAGTCTGTGCTTATGTAATCCAGTGGAAATACTGAGGGCCATCCACAACCAGTATGTACTAGCAAGCCACCCTCTCCCTTCCCCCTTTGTCACCAACCAGCCTCTAAAGGAATGCTAGGAAAAAACCAAAAAGAATGAAGGACACAAATAGCTAGCGCCTACTTCCTGTGTACTGGGCACTGTGCTAGGTGCATTGTAGAAATCAACTCATGTACTCCTTATAATACCCCATGAGAAAAGGATTGTTATCAGGGTATCCCAGAAGAAATATATAATTTGCAGAACCAAGATGCCAACCAGGAGTTTCCTAGGTTGCTCTTTACATTCAGCAGTGCTCTTGTCCTTCAAAAATCTGTGGGAAGATTTTCCAGGCCAACTTCTCCCATTGGAGAGCTGTTAGTAAGGACCTGGTTAATGAATTTGAGTCATCCTTAAACCCAGGTATGTTGGATGCTACAAAAAGTGACCATTGCTAATCAAAGTAAAATCTCATGTGAAAGGAAGTTGTGAACAGAGTCCAGTTTGCTTGAGTGAATGACTTCCCGCCAGCCATTCTTGCAGTTCTGACCTCTTGCCCACTGACTGGTGATGAGCCCATTCATCCTCCCCACACACATCACCGAGTGCATTGCTGGGTGGCATGAGACAGTAGGGGAGCAGCAGAAGGTGAAGGAAACTGTTCTGACTCATCATTTCTATCCCCCATCTCACATACAGCTTCTTTGGTTTTCCACACATGCCCAGGCCCTTCTTTAGCCAACACATTCTACAAAGCAACAAGAAGCCTCTTTAAAGCTCAGAAAGGTCTGTTTCCATCCAAGACCCTTTCACCTGGGCATCATTTTCTTCATCTGTCAAACCTGAGAGCACAGGATTGTTATGAAGATTCATTGGGATTATTTGTCTATCAAAAAGTTCTTAACATGGCACCTGCATACCTGAACAGTAGCTATATGAGGTGCATTAAAAATACCATGAATGTTTAAACCTTTTGTTCAAATTTATTACAATAAAAGACATTGCCATTAATTCCCCTAAAAATACTCCCCCTCGCTTCAAACATGTTTACCCTATTATTTGTGCTATTATCTGAAGCAGTTCTTGAAAGTCTTGTTTCATGTGAGAGTTGAGTAGGTATGGCTGCCTCAGTGTCCTGAATTGATTCAAACAATCTACCTTTGGTGATCATTTTGAATTTGAGGAAAAGCCAGAAGTCCCACAATGCCAGATCCAGTGAATAAAGCAGATGAGGAAGCACCAGAATGTTCTTACAGCCTACGGTTCCGCTGAACGGCACGCAGCATCAGCATGCATCCGATGTTTTATTAAACCTTGTAGAGGCATGAAAGGCTTCCAGAATTGCTTTAGAAAATAGCAAGAATGATAGTCAGTGTATTCAAAGCAAGGGAGAGTATTTGGGCAATATGTCTTTACCATAATAAATTTTAAGAATTTTAAACATTTAGCATACATTTTGATTACGCTGCATGTGTCTATGCTTCCGTTTCCAGAGGACTACAGAGGCTACTCCCCATGGAATTAAGTCCCCTAATGATAGCTCCTCTGGAGTTAGACCTGTTTCTCATATTCATTTATTCTTTCATATACCAAATATCTTTTTAGGATCTGTCACAAACATGACTATGACAATGAACATGACAGATGAAATCACCTCCCCTCTGTTTAGCAGACTAAAAAAAGGCAATAAAGAAATGAATAAGATTTAAAGGAAGTCTGAGATGAAGCCATGCAAATAAGATAAAGAAGGGGCCAGAAAAAGAGGACAGTCTGTGCAAAGGCCCTGGGACTGATGGGTACCTGGCATGTTCAGAGCACAGTATGAGGCAGAGGAGACCGGCCTGATTGCAAGAAGTCAGTCACTTGCCTCAGGTCCAAAGTTAAAGGATGCTAAAAGGCTCAGTAATCAAGAACAATAACAATACAATGTTAATATCACAATGCAAAAAATCAAGATGAACAGCATACCAACAGTTTGGATAAATAAATATAGGATGAGTGTGAGTGGCTTCCTTTCACTTCGGGCTGTACTTCGCATCCTTCGTCTTGATCACTGAGATTTTCAGGGCCTCACTTGCCTTGTGGGGTATCATTCTTGTGTCAAGGGGCGCAGGTCAAGGTGGTACAGAGCTTTTCAGGTGACTATGAGAGAGGACCTCACATACTTCTCACTGCTTCTGACCTCTGTGTGTCCCCTGTGCTTACTCATCCTCCCAGAAGTGCCTATTTCATAGGTAGCCACTGACCTCCTTCTGAAAGCCCCAGGGCAAAATAGGAAGTAGCTTTACCTCCATTAGACAGCAAATTTATCAGGAAAGGCGACTCTGGCACTCTGCAGATGTGTGTGTGGTGCTTAGACCTCCAACACATCCATTCAAGGGGTTGCTAAGCAACTCTGCTGTGCCAGTCACCAGCCTGGACTAGAAAACACAACCTAGGAGCAGTTGAACTGCAGAAAAGAAGCCAGAAGACAAGTCCTTTTTAGCTGATGGGGGTGGAAGGCAGCTGCAGGGTCTCAGAGGCAGAGTGGCCGATGGCCATGGAGATACTTTGCAGCCCAGACAAATATGAGCGAGAACCCGGCTGGATTAGCCAGAAGCTGCTGGGTCACAAACAGTTTGCAGAATCATTTCAAGCCTTGGTGTTCTCATCTACAAGGTGGCATTCACACCCAGAGAATTTCTGTGAAATATGTGACACAAGTGGTAAGGGACATCTCTGTTTGAATCCCTAAGATGTCCTGTTCCTATCCTAGCTGTCACCAAGCATCAACAAGAACAGCAGGCTTCTCCTTGTGCCCAGCTCCCTGTGAAGGCCCAGGCAGCTGCTGGGAGGAAGCCCTGTTGGGTAGGACACTCAGAAAAAGAGCAAGAGGCTGCCAGCAGCACTCACAGGACTTGTGAGTAAACTGTCACACCCCAGTTCTCACCAGCTTGAGGCTGTGACAGACAGGTTCATGTATGTGCAACACCTTCTTCCCTGCAGCCCTCCAGGGTAACACTTTCACTGGAGCAACCTCAGGTTCCCCTAAAGAGCAGCTTTCAAGTTGCTGGAGGACTCTGTGAGGACCAGGTCTCCTTGGCAAGGAGGAGGGTGCAGGTGGCAAGATTCCTTCTCTTGTGCTGAGTAGTTATAAGGGTCTTCCTTTTGGGTTGTGGTTGGCAAAGTCCAGTTCCTCTGCATGGAGCCCAAGTCACCTGCCTGTTTTACCCTATTCAGCCTTCTCTGGTTCCCCCACTGGAACTCCAGACCAGAGGGGCAGGATCAGGGCCTTGCTCTGCGGCATCTTAGGGAAGGTCAGACACGAAGCTGTGGAGAAGACTGGAGCTTAGAGCTGGGAGGAAGGACCCTCAAAAGCAAAGCAAAAGTGCCCATTTTAACAGAGAAAACCTTTTTTAGCTCCAATATAACCAGGTGTATAAATTCAATAGGTATTTTTAAAACAAAAAGAAATTATTCTGTGTTTCTTAATAAGATGCTATTACAAACTGGGGGAAACAAGCCATTGTGTGGAGTGGTCCTACATGTAGCAGTATGTTTAGCATCCTGGGGTTCCATTTCTATCAATGCTTTTTCTACCCAAGTAATTAAAACTAAAAGTTTCCATACATTTGTCAGTGGCCCCTGTAGGTACCAGTGTCATAGAAAGTTCATCTCTTCAAGTGGACTGGCAAGAGACAGGTGGCTATTGACCACAGCATGATGTACTGAGCTTGGCCTTCACAGAGCACCCTTTGAAAACCACAGCGGGGTTGCCTAGCCATGGCCGAGGCAGCCACATCCTCTCAGCACTGCCAGAAGGAAGACAGCCTGTTTGGGCCTCAATCTCCTCCTCTGCAAAATGGGTATACTAAGCCTTACCTATTCTACAGTGCTTTTCTGAGAACTATATGAAGCTCCGCAAAGATGAGGCTTTGTAAACGATCGAGCGCGTACAGCACCAGTCACTATACTACCCCTGCGTATGCAAAGATACTGTTAGCCCAGGCTTTTGCAAAGACTTCCATGGAAACCAAATAATAAAAGCAAAAAGCTCAGTCATAAGGCTTCCACCAAAACCTGCTTCTATTCACATCCGTTAAACACACGGCCCCACCGAGGTGTTTATATGCCCCTCCCCTAGACAGCTACTTTGGCTTTTGTTAGTGGTCAAGACAATTGACCAGCCTCGACCTACTAGAAGGCTCCACCTGCGTATCTCCAAGGCCCACAACTCAGAGAAAACTGCTTCACAGATCTCCAGTACTTTTTGTCTTCCTGGCTTCAAGTGCCCATGGCCTGAGATGTATCAGGAAAAAAGGTTCTGAACAGACACCTCCCCCAGCATCACACCTGACCACGTCCAGATCCCGTACAATACTCAAGTTATTTTCAGAGTTTTGACAGATTGGCACCTCAGAAAAATGCTGAGATTTTGTTTGAAAAGAAGAATCAAGATTATATCACATCACTAAGGCCTCTTTTTCCCTAAATTACTGGAAAGGCAGTCTTCAGGCCATGAAGGAGAAGGACATACAGGTATTTTTCCAGGATAAACAGAACGAAAGAATACATTCCAACTTCACTGCCGACTACAGCCAACTTTTTTCTGAGGTCTAGGTCTTATATAGTGGGGTTTCATTTCTCTTTTCATATGTGTAAATTCAATATGAACACACATTATCCCAAAATCACTATTTTGTGTTCCCAAGGAAGCCCCCAGAGCCAGAAGAGTTGCCTTTTAAGGCTCCAGATTCACTTTGCAGAATAAAATATCACAGCACACCCCTACCCACACAGCCCAACTGCTTTCTTGGCAATCATTACATCTAGTTTTGGCTAAAGAGAAAAAGCACAGGTTGGTATTACAGGCTTCTCAAAATATCCCAGGGATTCCACATGGATCACTCTATTATAAATAAGATGTGCATGATTCCTCTCCTCTCTTAACTTACCTGAGCTTCAGAGAAATGGGAGAGGGACTTGGTGTGAAATATTCTGCTCTCTCCACTTAAGAGTAGCAGGAATCAACAAAGCAGATCCACAACTCTAAGCCAGGATCAGAACCAAACAAGGGAAACAAAAGCATAGTAAAATAGCAAAGGAAACCCTAAATGAAACTCATCTTCACTCACAAAGTTAAATCAGGGGTTCAACAGCTGGACTTTGGAGGGTCCTGTGCAGCCTTGTTTGTGCCTCATAGCAGTAGAGGACTGGCCATTTACCCTGCCCCTAGGCAACCGTGCTTTGGCTACAACTGTCACTGCTGATGGATCCCAGCTCATTGCCAGTGCAGAATGAAATAGAAGCCCAGGAGCAGATGCCAGTAATGGCAGCAGAAGAAAGGAAATCTGTGAATGGTCTATGCCTCTCTAGTACTTTTCTATCTATAAATCTTCTAGAACCAGATGCTTACACTAATGAAGGTCTGTTAAGTAAACAACACGAGAAGATTCTAGAGCAGATCTTCCCACCATGCATGTGGATTCACTCGCACAGGACCCCCTCCTTCCAGCAAAGAACCCTGGACAGCAGGAGACATAGCTGGTAATCAGGAGACTTCCAAGTTGGTCAGATCAGCTTTGTCACTTGCTGCCAAGACACATCAGATCCTCTAAGTCTCAGATTTGGCACTTCTCTAGTGAGATTAATGTCCATGATTATTTCATGGCTTTTGCATGTCTCACAAAGAAATAATCAAAGAAACAGGGACCAGGGATACAGCTCAGCAGCACAGTGCCTGCCTGGCAAGCACGTGGTCATTTCAATTCCCTATACTCAAAAAACAATAATAATGATAATAATCAAAGAAACAGCACATAGTACAAACTAAATTCTTATAAATGTTAGTTATTATAAATATTAGTTACAGATATAGTTTGAGATTTGAAAATATGCCATATGAGAAGTAGGTGAGATGTCAAACTCAAACCATTTCACTCCCAGCTCTGCATAATCTTCAGCTATGGTCAACAGTTTCAGGGTTTAATTAGACTCGCTCCATCTCCACTCCCCCTTCTTATGCATGTAGTTCCATCTTCCCCTCACTTACCTGAACCTGCCTGGCCTTGCCTGGACACAAAGTGCAGTCTACAACTCTGACCTGTAGAGAAATGGCCTCAGCCAGGCCACCACTGCCTACACCAAAAGTGTTCTGTCTTCAAGAGAAATACTCTGGTGGGCAAGTTTGGGGATGTAAGTCCAGGTATGTGCACAGAGAAATGAAATCACAGATTTCTTATTTGTACTAAATTCACCCATATGTAATCCCCTGGATATTTTGAGGAAGTCAGAGGAGCTATTCTGTGCATTCACTCTTTGAACCAGACTCTGTATTTAACCAAAATCAGCTACAACAAATCAAAGAGGGTGAAAGGAGACTGTAGGGAGGGAACAGGAGACAGTGTCTCAGGAAGAGGACAGGAGCTCCCCCAAAGGACAAGTTTCCTGAGAGTACACCATGCAGCGTGCTCACATTTACACATCAGGCATGTATGGTGCCTGCATAAAAAGGCAGTCTTTGGCATTCAGGGTGACACCAGTTAAATGGGTGGTGGTCACACCTCAAAGCACTGAAACTGCCAGCACAGACTGAAGCAAGAGCCTCAGTCTGTAACACAGCGCTTGTCTCCTGCACACTGAGAAGGCATCAGGTCAGCATCAGGTACTCTCCACAAAGCCAGAAACAGAACAAGATGCTTGTCCCCTTCCTGCCTCCTACTCCTAGGTGGGAGATCTACCAGCTCTGCAAGATTGTTGTGGGTCTACTACATTATCCAGGTCTTAAATTTATTTTTGTTTGTGATACTGAGTTGATAGTGCTACTCTCCCTCTTGAAATAAGAAAATATAAAATTTCCATTCACAGCCTCAGTGTAGGGGCAGGACACACAGCAGCTCCATCAGACATTAGGTCAGCCAGTCGAAACACAAAAGTTTTGAAAGGGCAGCCATGAGACAGTTAACTAACACGCATTACTGACTCCTTATTTAAAGTAAATCTGAGGTACCAGGGAGCAGAAAGGAAATTGTTGATCCCGCAAATCTAAGATTACAGGTGCAAGACTTACTCAAGAATGAGAGCCATGGTTTGGTGGCTGTGTGGGAATGGCACCTTGGACTGAAAGTGAGCCTTCAGTCTCTGTCCTTGTCTTTTCCCAGCAGTCTCATCATCTGAGTGCAATAAGAAAAAGAGGAGGGCCAGCACAGAACAGTACCCCCTGGAACCGAAGGGAAACACTGGAATAATCCAAGACGGAGAAACAAGCGTTCTCCGAGGAGCAAGATCACCTGGTTTGTGATGGGGTACAAGGAGAGAAAGGTCCCTTATATATTTGCAAGGGAACGTGATTCAGGGGGAAATCATGACTGCTTAGATCAGAACAAAGCTCTTTGAAAAGACTGTACCAGAGGGAAAAGTTTCCACAGACACAGAAAAGGAATCAAAAAGAGAAGCAGCATGATAAACATCTTCAAAGAGGCAGGGAGGATGTTGAAATTATGAAGAAAGAGCAACAGTCATAAGTTATTTTAATGAAGATACAGAATCTGTGGGTGTGTCTGCAGAATTGTCCAGAGCAGCAGAATCAGCAGGAGACAGACCGGCTGAGATGGAGGAGGCCCATTCTGCAGGCCTTCTCAGTGCATCACAGCGTGGTGAAAGAGCAAAAGAGAGGGAGAGGGGGAAAATGAGAAAGGGGGCGCCCAAGAAAGTACTGAATTTATCCCTCAGTGAGAAATCCACTCCTGCAACAGCACAGTAAGGAACCCACTCACACATAAACCCATTCATGGGGGGAGCACACTTTAGACCCTAGCACCTCTAGACACTGTCACACTGTAAGTTTCCGGCACTAGCATCTGGGCGACACATTCAAACTGGAGCATCCTCTGCGACTCTGTGGTTGTGGGACAGATTTTAGGATTATTGTACGGTTGTCCTTGGCATTCACGGAGGATTGCTTCTGGGACCTCTGTGGGTAGCAAACTTTTCAGATGCTGAAGTTTCATCTATAAAATGGTAGAGTATTATCATAGAACCTACCCACATCTTCCCATATACTCAAAAGTCATTTCTAGATTACTTACAAAATCTAGTACAATGAAAATGCTATGTAAACAGTTCTTATATTGTGTTATTTAGGTAATGATGACAAAGAACAAAACTGTACATATTCAGTAATAATGTAATGCTTTCCTCCTGATGTATTTCATCAGTTGGTGCAAATAAGAAATCCAAGTAAATGGAAAGTCGTGTGTGTGTGTGTGTGTGTGTGTGTGTGTGTGTGTGTGTGCAGAGAAAAATTTTAAGAAATTGGTTCATTGGATTATGGGTGCTGGCATGCCTAAAATTGGAAAGATAGGTGAACAGGCTGAAACTTCAGGCAAGAGCAAAAGTCATGGTCTTGTGTTCAAAATTCACAGGGCAGGCTGACAAGTTGGAAATTGCACTCTTGAGGCAGGATTCTTTCTGCTTTAGAAAATCTCAATTTTCTTCTAAGGCTTTCATCTGATTGGAAACCCACACTTTTAGGATAATCTTCATTTAAAGTCAAATGAGGTAAATGTTAAGCACATCTACAAAAATACTTCCATAGCATCATTTAGACTAGTGTTTCACCAGACAACTGGGCACTAGAGCCTCGCCAAGTTGACACACAATTAGCCATCACACTGGGGACGAAAGTATTTCATTAAAATAAAGAGCTCAATAAATGGATTGAATAGCAGCCATGGAACAAATTATTGAGCCAGAATATTAAGTGCGGAGGCATTCATTCCAAGTAGAACTCAGAAGGGATAAAGACATGGAAATTGTTAAAGAAAAAATTATAACTAGAACAGCCAATACTCAGGTAACAGGAGACTGTAAAAGGAGGGCAAAATGGACAGGGGAGATATTTGAAGAAATTACTACTAAAAATTTTCCAAAATTGAAATAAATGTAAAACACATTATGGAGTGCTCTCATGCAGTACCAATAGCTAATTCAGAAAAAAATTAGTATCTGAGTCAATTATAGTGAAATTTAATGACATCAAAGTCTAAAAGATATTTCTTGTAATGCCTTCCAAAAAGTAAAAGCAGATTCTTCCAAAAAGTAAAAGTAAGAACCAAATTCATAAAAAATTCATCAATAGCCCAAGGGCAAAAAAATGAAGTAGCATTTTTAAAGAGTTAAGGAAAAGTAATTTTAAATGTAAAACTTCATATTCAGCCCAACAATTAATGATAAAATAAAGATATTCTCAATACTACAAAGATGTAGAAGTTTAACTACATAAAACTCTCCTTTAAAATATTCCTGAAACAAATACTCTTAGCAAGGAAAGAAGCAAATCCTAGAAGATACCATTATATATTAAAAGTAATGATGAATAAATAACATCATTTTCTATAAATAATTTTAAATTATTTCAACTTAATTGAATAACTATTAAATTTTTGGAAAAAAACAAAGTCAAAAATACATTTATAACAATCCAGAATTAAAATCCAAATAACATTACAATCACACTGCAGGTTAATAAGAGCATCTAGGGCTGGGGATTTAGCTCAGCGGCATAAGCACCTGCCTTGCAAGCACACGATCGTGGGTTCGATCCCCGGTACTGATAAAAAAAATAAATAAATAAGAGCTTCTGGGTTGTCAAAAAGAGTCACAAATATATGAAGATAATTGTCCTGTTCTAGGCAAAAAAAAAAATTGTACATATAATTAAAGAATGAGATTATTAAAAATGAACACAAATACAGATACGATAAGTTAGGGATAACACTAAGACGAACATAAATAAAATGTGTCACTTTCAAGTCAACATAAAAAAATTCAATGGGAAGAAAAAAGAAAAGAAAACAAAAATAAATAGCAGATATAGAAAATGCAAAATAAAAATAAATCTTAATATATTTCTTAATAAACGAGAAACAAATATTAATATAAGAATTATACAAAAAGATAACTAGAAAAATCTGAATGAAACAAATCATCATAATTATCACATAAGGGGCTGGAGATTTAGCTGAGCGGCATAAGCGCCTGCCTTGTGAGCGCGTGGTCATGAGTTCCATTCCTGGTACCAAAAAAATAATAATAAAAATAACGATTATCACATAAAATAGAAGTTATGTAAAAAACATAATAATAGATAAGGCAGGACAATATTCTTTGTTAAACATTCAAGAACAGAAAGATAGAATATGAATATATGAACATTTAATAATATGGTCTCAAAACAAGAATTTTGGGCAAAGTTCAGTAAAACAACTGTGGTTAGAGATTTTAATAAACCCTTTTAAGAAAATGAACAAATAGACAAAGAAAAGTAGAGAAACAAAAAGATTACTTGAGCAAAAGATGCCATGTACAATTTCACAAAGAATCCTCAATAAATTTCTAAAAGTCACACATACTGTGAATACTATGAACAAGTGCATGCCAACAAATTAGGTAACCTACAAGATGTCAAAAAATTCTTGAAATACACAAATTATCTATGTTGACTCAAGAAAATAAAAAACCTCAATGGACTCATAACAAGTGAAGACATTGAATCAGTAATCAAAAATCTTCCAAAAAAGGGAAGTCTTGGACTGTATGACTTAACTATGAATTCTACCAAACACTGAAGAATTTGCAAAGATCTTTTTCAAACTAACAAAAAGCTGAAGACAAAGAACACTTTCTAATTTATTCTATGAGGCCAGGATTACTGATACCAAAGCCAAAGATACTATAAGAAAACCACCCTCCAATGACCCCTTACATACAGAAATACAAAATTCCTTAACAAAACACTAGCAAACCAAATTTAGCAGCATATTGAAAGGATTACCCAGTGTCCAAAGGATTACCAGGAATGGAAAAATGGCTTAATGTTTTAAAAAAAATCAATAACTATAAATATTGCATCAATAAAAGGAAAGGGAGAAAGAAAGCTGCATAAAAATGTAGAGAAAAAAGTAGGCATGTGGGGAAAAGGTACAACAAAATGGCCCAGTATATATGGGATCCCAGGAAAGAAGAATTAGGTAAAAAACTTCCAAAAGTGACAAAAGGCATCAAGACACATGTTCAAGAAATAATACAAACACCAAGCCAGATAAATTCAGAAAAAACTACATCTTTATGCATAATAAAGCTGCTTAAGAATCAAAGACAATTTAAAAAGCAGAGGGTCAGGCATATGGCTCAGTAGCAAAGTGCTTTCCTAGAACATATTAGGCCCTAGGTCCAATCCCCCCACAATAAAAAATAATAATAATAATAAATTTTAAAAATAAAAAGCCAGAGGAAATAACAGATTGCCTATGCTTTATTTCCCAGTGGGCACAGTGGAATTCAGAAGATGCAGAAATAATAATTTTAAAGTACAGAAAAGAATTAGGTGTCAATCTAGAATTATGAATTCAGAAAAATAAGTCCTTAAAAAATAAAGTTAAGCACAGATATTTTCAGACAAAACAGAGAATCACCAACAGCACATAAATTCTAAAGCAATACTAAAAGTTTCCTACACAAAAGAAAAATAATCCTAGAGCAAAGCTGAAAAATGAAGGAAAGAATGCAGAATAGTTTAAATACTATCTTAGCACAGCTAAGTCTAAATAAATATCAACAAGATCGAATGAATAAGTGTGGTCTTGTGCAGTTTAAAATACATGTAGAGGACCGGGGATATAGCTCAGTGGCACAGCACCTACTTGGCAAGCACAAGGTGCTGAGTTTGATTCCTGGTACCAATAAAATAAAGTAAAAATATGAATACTGCACTAGTATTAAAAATAATCCTTGTCCCAGGTATAGTGGCATACACCTGTGATCCCAAAACTCAAGAGGCTGAAACAGAAGGATCACCAAGAGGTCAAGACCAGGCTGATCTACATAGTGATACTCTGTCTTCAAAAAACAAACAAATAAAAACAGTCCTTATACCTCATCCACTGATTCAACCCTCACCCATTGGACATCTTCTGTGCCAGACGGCGCACAGTTGGTGGGCCTAAGAAGTCACAGGAGATACAGGTCCAGCTCCCAGAATGCTCGTCCCTCATGGGGGCCGATGCCTTACAAAAATAATCATAAAGCAAAAACACACATAACCACAGGCTACATAACAAAGTAGTATTTGATAACTGATTTTGATTTGGCTAAGAAACACCTACTTTCTGATGCTGGTTGCTGTGTAATATGTGAGCTCCCTCAGAACAAAAGCAAAACATTCTTGGATTCTACAATCCCAGGGTAGAGAATGCATTATGTCTTGTTGGACGAATAAATGAATGAATGCATGAATGAATAAATGAATGCAGAATAATTTGAGCCTAGTTCTAAATTCTAAATTTCTACATCAGAACTCAGGCATAGAAAAAATTGGTGCCTGTGACTGGAAGTAGCTATTATTCAATCTGCAAGGAAGTAAACAAAAGCAGGCAAGCACAGAGTCCTGCTGCACTCCAGATGGTACCCTACCCCACACATGGTCATTGTGTCAGGCTCACATTAGAGCACTAGAGAATTTCATTGTGTATCAGTAAGCTGTGAACCAAATATACAGGAGCTGTTCTAAAAGCACAGTGTGAACTCAAATTTTAAAATTTGTATTATAATAAAAGACACACTGCCATCAATTCCCCTCAAAATACTCTTCCACAGTTCAAGCACACTTATTCTATTATTCTTGCCACTTAGCCTTGTAAGAACACTATATTGTGTCCTTTTCCACCTTATTGTCTTGATCTGGCCCAATAAGACTTGTGACATTTCCCCAAAGTCAAAATGATCTGGTAAACATTTCGAATCAATTCAGGACATTGAGACAGTCATAATAGTGCAACTAAAGACACTCACAAAAAAAGTCTTCCAGAACGGCTTCAGAATGTGGCAAGAACAATGGGACAAGTGTATTCCAAGTGCAGGGAAATATTTTGAAGGGGATTGATGGCAATGTGTCTTTTACTGTAATACATTTTTAAAATTTAAACATTCACCATATGTTCCAATCAACCATCCCTTGTATACAGTGCTAAGAGAGAATCACTCATCACATAGTCCTGGGAAACAACCACTTTCCAACATGCTCAGGAAGAAATGCAAGATAGAAGTACTAGTCTATAAAATAAGCAGCCGATATTCCTCCAGTAAGGTATGATTCTTGGAAGACTGACAAGCTATAAAAGGCCTGGCAAACACAGGTGCTCAATAAACACCTGCTAAATAAATAGATAATAGGCATTCTGTAAATACAGGTTTCCCCTCTCCTGCCTTCCTCCCAAACTCCACCTTACCAAAAGTCAAGAGAAGGAACTAGAGAAATAATTTTGAGAAACTTTCATGCCCAAAAGTCTGGGTTCGTTTATCTGCAAAAAGACATAACTACAGGGCTAGGGATTTAGCTCAGTGGCATAAGCACCTACCTGGCAAGTGCAAGGTCATTAGTTTGATCCCCAGTACCAAAAAATTAAAAAAAAAATACATAACTACATAACAAGGAAAAGCAAGGAATGGTGGATAGCCTGGTAGAGATTCTAGAAGAAGAGAATAGAATAGATTTGGGGTAGCAACCATCTGTCTGTATAAGGCTTCAACTTTCCTTTGAAAGCTTGTTTTATACTCAGCCTTTGTTCAAACTTAATAACAGATGTGCAAAACTGTGCCAGTCACTCTTCTACATACCTCCCATATATGAAACCACTTAACTCCAACAGCAGTCTGATGAGACAAGACCACTATTATTCCTATTTAAGTGTGAAAGCTAAAGACCAGAAGGATTAAGAAGTCTAAGGATTCTCAAAGCTGCTTGGGGTTCAACTACATACAACCAGGAAGTGTATTAAAATATAAACAGTAAAAACTTGGTTTGAGAGCATAATCATTCTAGAAATGCAATTGTCATCCAAAGCACTTGTATATCAAAGTAAACTTCCCTGTAAGAAGTAGTGGAAACTCAGAAGATTCTACAGCCCAAAAAAATTCATATAAAAATGATTACAATACTGTGATACAATACCAAAGAAAATATAAAGAAAAATAAATTAACTTACACTTAGCTTTGAAGACCTTTGTGGCTGGTGTGAGGGAGATGAGAGAGGAGGGTTACTGTACAGGACAACTTTCACTGTCATTAATGGAGTCACTGCTGTCTCTTGGCTCAATCTTCCTTCTTTGTGCAACTTTAGAATCTTCTTTTTGCGCAGCTTCCACAAGGAACCTTCCAATGATTTTTGCCTCCTTTGTTTTTGCCTCCTTTTGAGGAGTTTGTGGAAATGTGATGTTACATTGTCATTAAACAGATTCATTACTCAGACTGCTATGTCATTATGCAGGTGGTGCCTTTCTACAAAATTTTCCAGTTTCCCACACTTTATATGTCTCCCTAATCTCATTTGAAGTGAGGGATTCCTCTGCCTTTTTCTCCCCCCTCCTTTGCAATGAGATCTCCATGATCCCTTTCCATTAGGAGATGATTACCCACGATCACACAGACAGAGAAAGAAACAAAGAGAGACCATTGACTCAGTTGCAATCATGTTAATTTCAGCATCACATACTATTTATTTATCAAGTTAAATTTTCTTAGAAATGTTTGCTCATCTTGTGGAACATTCAAAAAAACAAGTTATTCACAATCCAAGGTTTTACTGTATTCTGGGATTAGAGGAAATTTTTGAGAAAAAAAATTAAACAGCAAGAAGAAGCACAAAGGTAAAACCCTAAAAAAAAAAAAAAAAAAAAAACAGTTAACTGTATTTAGGGAACAAATGGAAGAAGTGACCTCAGCCATGGTGCAAGAAGTGGGGGAGAGCCGAGGAACAAGGCTGGCTGGGCTGCCGGAGGAGGATGTTCCAGTAAGAGATCGTATCAACCACGTTTGCTGGAATTGGCAGTTAGAAGGTCGTTTATAACTTTGGCAAGAAGGGTTTTAGCAGCATGCTGAGAGAATCCATGGGCTTACTTGCAAATACTTTGTAAGACCCGCAAAGAAAAATCTCCCTTCTCCCTGCCTTCTTTCACCTAACATATTCCTTGCCATTGGTGATGAGGATAAGAACATACCAGATCCTGCTATTATGAATCTAAGACTAAAACATGATGTGTATGTGAGTTGAGATTTCAGAAATTTGGAGCAGAACACAATTCTGCCTGGTTTTCGTGAGGTAGGAAAGGCGGCAGGTAGCCAAGAGAGATTATCATGGGATGGTTCATGGCCTGAGACCAGCTCTGCTCTGACACACAGGGAACTACAGTTCTCAGAGGATAAATGCAACCAATCCCCTTTTAGGGAGAACTAGTTGCCAAAAAACTGAGGAGATGGTTCGAGGTCACCATGAACTCAGAGCCAACCCTGACAAGCTGTCCATTCACCTGCATTCTAATTCTTTTTCTTCCCCCCTTTGGTCCTCAAGCCTGATCACACTCTGCACTGAACTACTGCTCAATGAGAGAAAATGCACAGTTCTTAGTGTTTGCCAATAACTGAGGGATGAATTGGAAAACCGAATGTCACTCTAGCTGCTCCAGGAGTGCTAAGACTTCAAAAGAAAGCTAGTTATTCCATTATCGCAACAGCGGTAGCTTCTACAGGAAAGCTTTTGCTCATGTCGGCAGCCTAGGAAGCACTCGCTTGGCTGTGGGCTATAGATGGTGAGGAGAGCGCGGCTAAAACCATGAGTCATCTACTCTCCCCTGAGATGCACTTCCTCCTCCGCCTCTGAAGTTAAAGGTCAGCCTCTCAAGCTCAGACCAAGGGTTTAAAAACATACTGAAGCCACAAGGAGGGAAGGGGACAGCTTCAGAGAGCATACATTTTTAAATACAAAAAGAAAGGGTCCTTTAGAAACTCAATTTTAAAATAAATAATCTTTTCCTCAAACTACTTAATAATTACAGAATGACAAAATTTTCCAGCTGTAAATGTGTAAAGAATAAAATAAAAGGAATCAATGCCCCACTGTATGAATGCAAAACCCTAAAAAATGACCCTAATTTCTCTAGGAGGCTCTGTTGGATAGATTACAAGGTTCATCTTCAGATGAAATGACTTCACCAGGAACACATTCCCTTCTCTTCCCATGCGTTTAGAACAAGTGAGAATGCCATGATACTTTACAGTTGGCACTCTGTGCAAAGGTGCCCAAAAGTGCTGTATTCCAAAGGGATCCAGGCAAGCATGGTACCCCTGACACGCTTGTTGCAGGAAGCAAGTGCTAACCCCAGTACGATCCCACTGGGCAGATCCAGCCAACTCCCACCCAAAGCCCAGCACAGAGTTTTCTACCACCACCAATTCCCTGCAGCCCACTGACCAGTGCACTGCCTGAGGAGGACCAGGGCCTCAAGGCTCCCAGACAGAGATGTCAGGATGAAACTTGGACTACTGACTCTGTGCTCAAGATAACTTCTCCTTCCCATCTGTCACTGCTCCCAACTTAGGAATTCATGCAGTCCTTCCATATACATGGCCAGAAATCCTGTGAAGTAGTTTGGACAGAGATTTCAGAGCATTGTTCTGTTTAACCGATAGAGAAAATGTGACTTAGAATTCAATATCCAACAAGGTGGCAGTGCCTAAACCAAAACCCATAGTGTGGTCACAGCATTCAACACCCCAACTTAAAGGAGGAGAGATTAAATTTAGCTCATAGTTCTGTATCCATAGCAGGAACATCATGGTGGAAGATCATGGTAGAGCAAAGACACTCAATTCATGATGGCCATAAACAGAGTGGGAGAGTGACACAAGAGGAGAGGATGAGGAGCCACATATAGTCCCAAGGTTACAGCTCCATGAGCTACCCAGACACACCCAGAAGTGTGCTCCACTGACATCCAAGTGGCTTCCAATCAACCAAATTGACACAACCAAGCTTGACCATCGCACATGGCTTCTGAATCTCTCCACCATCTAACTTACATCCAGTCCCATTGTACCCACCTCTGCCATGAGACCAGCATAATACCGACCTGCTTACAAGAGAAGTCCAAGGTCCCTCTCCCCTTCTGTAGGTCCCTGCTGCCCTCTTGGATCTCCCTAGAGGTGCACACTGGGTTTTTATTTTTTGATCCCTTTTGCTTTCAGACACCACCATCTAACTGCACATCTGCCTGTCCATACCTTCTGTTTTTCCCAGTGCTAATAATAACTTGTTTCAGATTAACCCTAACAATTTTCTCTGGAGATTTTCCAGAGTCTTCTCAGTCAAACAGTCAGGGAAAGGTATGGACCCCAGCACCAGTGGTGAAGACAAAAGCAGCACAGCCCCACAGTGCTGGAGTCAGCTCCTGAAAGCAGGCAACTGCCTTGGGATGAAAGTTATGATGATTCACTAACGTCATAATGCTCAATTTTAGGAAATGAGCAACATTTTGTAATATATCAATGTGTTTTTGTTATTTTGTGTCTCTCTGTACATGAACTTCTTCCAGCTAGTGGAGAGGTGTTGGAGGGGAGGAATTTTAGGACACTAAAGGATGAATGCCAAGAGAAAGAAAATTGAACATTCAACTTCTAACATAATAGGACTATCAAAGCTGAGACTCTGTCAAGAAAAAATGTGGTTTTTCCCAGTTCTTCTACCCACCTTCCTCTAACACTTCAAGAGGCAGGCCCTGCAAATGAGCTCATAGAATTGTGCCTGAGGGACCTCCTGTCGAGGAGGGAAAACCTGGCTTCTGCTCTGAAGGACGGAACGAAGGAAGGCAAAGGGGGAAGGAGAAATCAGGAGTCAGGAAATGTGATTCTCATATCCCGAAAGCCCACATCTCCCAAGTGCAGAGGGCTTCAGAGGCACTGGGTTAGGAATAAGGGCTCCTAAAGCATCAGGTGTGGTGTGTGCTGATAGGGATTCTTCCAGAAGAATCAGAGGGCTAGAGGGAGGTAGTGCCCTGAATCTCCATGGCTGGAGTGCTGCAGGTCAGGAACCAGAAGTTTTCCGTCATTCAGTGAAGACAAATGGAAATGGTGAAAGGCTGCTGCTAGGTTGGCCCAGATAGTAGATGGTCACAGTGGGAACAAATAGCCACCACCAGGTTACATAAAACCGTACCTGGACGCTACCTTCAACTATCAAGAGGGATCAGAACACGTCCCCCACCCCACCCACACAACTCCAGTCCAAGTTTCCTTTATCTTTTGTCCTGATTTGCTAGCCACACTGGGCTCCTTCTGACAACACTGCATCTCAGATTCCATAGCCTCTTTTCCTATGATGATTTTACAAATCCACAGTAACTTTACAAGCTATTTAGAATACAGGAGTCCTTAGCCCTGGTTTCACTTTCTGAGTTTCAGTTTGCCAACAGTCAACTGTGGTCCAAACGCATTAAGTGAAAAATTCCAGAAATTAACAATTAATAAGTTTTCATTTTGTTTTGTTTTTGTGGTATGGGGGATTAAACAGGGTCGTCACAATGAGCTATATCCCCTACCACTTTTTTGGGTGTTTTGGTTTTGGTTTTCGTGTTTTGTTTTGTTTTGTTTTGAGATAGGGTCTTGCTGATTATTTTTTTTAATTAATTTTATTGGTGCATTTTAGATATACATAATAGTCACATTCATCACTGGGAATTTGTACCTGTAAATAATAGAACTTGATTCTTTTTCCACAATCTTTGCTAGTCCCTTCAACCCTTCTTTTCTTCCTTATTTACAAAAGCTTTATTTCCATTTTTCCCTTCTATTCTCTTTTTTTCTTTTCCCTTTCTTCCTTTTCCCCTCTCTCGCTCCCTTGTTCCCCTTCCCATTTAAACATTTTCTTTCTCTTTCACAGTACCTGTTATACAGTTTGGTCCTTATTTACACTTCTGGTTTCTCACACCAGAGATACAATGTGATATTTAAATGTGTGTGCCAAATTTATTTCACTTAAGAGTATGTTCTCAAGGTGAATCCGTTTATCTAGAAATGTCTCGAGTTCATCCTTCTTTATGACAGAGCAATACTCCAATGTATAAAAAAGCTACATCTTTCTCCATCCATCCATACTTCTTGTGTTTTAAATTACACACTGTTCTGAGCAAAGTGATGAATCTCAAACCATTCCACCTTATCCTGCCTGGGACACGAATCATCCCTATGTCCAGAGTATCCATGCTGTATATGGGATCTGCTCATTAGTCATTGAACAGCTTTCCAGGTGGCAGAATAGCAGTAGAGTACTATGTTCAAGTAATCCTCACATAGATGCCCATCATCCCATCACAGTCCTCCTCTGTCACTCACCTCACTTCATCTCATCATATTGTATCATCTCACATGAGCATGGGGAAAAAAAGGGTCAGTCAGTACAATGAGATAATTTTGAGCAAGAAAGAGACCATTACAATATTCATTTACCTTTAATTACACTATATTGCTATAATTGTGCTGTTTGTTATGGTTAATCTCTTGTGTCTAATTTATAAATTTAGCAAGTTTATAAGTTAAAATTTATCATATATAATCAGAATTATCCATTGAAACCTTCCACCATCATCCTAGAACCTACCCCTGCAGATAGGGAGGTTGACTGCACAATCTGTGGTCCTCACCATGGCTGACAGGATGCTACTTGATCTGGCCCTGTCTCCCTCCACTTCCTATGTGGTCACCTGCACCCATGCAACCACCCTGCCCAAAACAGCAACCCACTTTGGGTCACAATCCCATTAGACTGCCTTGTTCTTCCTCACAATACTCATGACTCCCTTATAGATTTGTATCACATTCATATTTATTTGCTCACTGTCTTTATTCTTGAATGAGAATGGAGGCTTTGCAAAGGAAACGACTACACTCATTGCTTCCTTGGCTCCACCTATGCCATGCTAGCACATAGTACACATTCTATGAACACCACATAAAAGTGACAGTAAGGGTCTGTAAACTTCAGACTTCATGCTCTGCTGTTGTTGTTTTATTATTTTTTTCTTTTTTTATTTAAAGAGAAACAGAAGCATGTAAAGGGTAGAGATAATACAGAATTTCAAAAAAAAAGATAAACAATAAGAAATCACTAGTTGATAAATTACATATTGTCCTCTTAGAAATAGTTGTTCAAGTTACAAAATTAAAGCATACAAAGCAGATACTCAAACAGTGAAAGTGTAAACAGCTACGCATGCATGAGTCTCTACATGTATTTCTATCTTTTCTGTATTACAGGGAAAAATAAAACATAGCAAGACAAAACAAAACAAATTCCTATAATAACATGAAACCAAAAAGTCATATAAAACCACAGTACAAGGTGATCTACAATGATTACTGTGTTGTTTCTTATTATCTTCAATAGAATTGTCTATATCATCAGGCATAATTGAATATAGCAGTATAATTGAATATAGCAGTACATAACAATATTAGTAAAAATAAAACATTGTAGACACTATAAAACTTCAAAGGCAGGTAATAATCAAACCAGAGTGGATATTCTAGTGGATCTTGTCATCTTAAGTGCAGTTGCCTATACTCTCAGACTTGATACTATCAATCATAACAGCTTTGAATAAAATCTATCAATACAAAACAGTGATCCAACAAACCAGATTCAATTACGATCAGTCATGGTAAAAAAGTGTAGGTTTTACAGAGCTTTAGATTAAGTTAATAGGAAATTAAGGATGATTACCATACTGTATCCTATTATTTTCAGGATTACTGTCTGTGCCCTCAAATCTAGTACAGGTAGAATAACTGGAACAGAATATAATACATCTAAGCAGAGTAGTGTGAGTAATGTGGGTTTTAAATCCTGGTGCACTATTAACAATATAGTGTATCAAGGCCATCAATGCTAGAGATTCTAGCCATCCTTCTCTGCCTCATTTCCACTATGCTATTTTTCTGCCTTTGTTTGTCTAGTTTTCTCCTTCATTCTACTGCCTGCCCCACTCATTGAGGCCTTTCTGCCACTGTTCCTAAAATCCTGGTATTTTTTTCTCTCTCTCTCTAGAATGTCCTTCAGTATTCTCTGTAGGGTTGGCTTGGTGGTCACAAACTCCCCCAGTTCCTCTTTGTCATGGAAGCATCTTGTTTCTCCATTAATTTCTAGTGACAGTTTTACAGGGTACATCAATCTGGGCTGGAGATTATTTTCTTTCAGGGCTTGGAATACTTTGCTCCAAGCTCTTCTTGATCTGATGGTCTGTGTCAAGAAGTCAGCTGTGATCCTGATGGGCTTACCTTTATAGGTAATCTGTTTCTTTTCTTTGATGGCTTTTAATATTGTTTTTATATTGAATTTCTGATATCTTCATTATTATATGTCTGGGTGTAGATCTGTTTTGGTTGTAGGTGGCTGGAGTTCTGTATGCCTCACATAACCGAACATCATTTTCTTTTCCCATGCTTGGGAAGTTTTCCTTAATTATTCCCGTGAATAGCCTTTGTAATTCGCCTGTTTGTATTCCTGCTTCTTCATTCACATTTCTTATTCTTAAATTGTAGATTCTCTTGTCATCTTCTAGCCTTTGTATTGTTACTGATTGTTTCCTTGTTATTTTTAAGAGTTCTTTCCTTTCATGATCACACATTGCAAACTTGTCTTCAAGTTTTGATAGTCTATCCTTAGTTTCTTTTAAGGAGTTTTGCCAGTTTTCAATGGAGTTTTTAATTTCCTGGTAGTTTCTTTGAATCTGCTTCATGTATTCTATATTTTCTTTACATTCTTTATCGAATGTTTCTCTCCATTTTTTTGTGTTCCTCCCTTCTTCCATCTGTATCTTCCCGAGAGATACTTCCTGAGAGCATTTCTTTTATTACTCTACTCATATCTTGCTTTACCTGATTTAATATTTCAGTTTTGAGCTCGTATACAAGGTCACAAAGATATCACTTAATGTCCATTGAAGCCATGTCTGATGTTGTGTATTTGCTGCCCTCAGTCTCCCTTGTTTTTCCCTCTCCTGGATCAGTGCTCTCAGGGTTCTGGGCTGGGGGCCTCCTCTTACCTGTCTCTCCTGTTATGGCCCTGTCTTCCTCCACACAGGTTACAGTGCAGGTCCTAGCCCCCTTCCCTGTTGGCCATGGTTCCTCCGAAGCACGCTGGCAAGGGACTTCCACCCTCTCCTCCTGTTGTTGTTTTAAAACAGGGCCCTGATCCATAGTCAGGTTGGCCTCAAACTCCTGCTTTAACCTCCTGAGTGCTGGGAAGATCTCTTCCTCTTAGACTCTTTTCTATGCTCCTGTCAGCTTCAGGCTGTCAGTCCATCTGAGGGGCACTGTAACTGCCAGACACACACACTAAGGTCTCCATCAAACACTGTCCCAGAAGGCACATTCTGGCCCACAGCCTCAGCTATCTGCTTCTAGGAATAGGACCTTGCTAGTAGTAGAGAGGCCAGTCAGCTGACCATGTGTGATGCCATGGAGTGGTGATTTGTAGTCACAGTATCACCTTCTCCACACTTCACTCCACTGAGTACCATACTCAAAATCACTTGACTCCATATTTCCCTGTTTGGCTTCTGGTTCCTTTATTGCCATGTAAACTCTATGAGAATAGACACCTTGTCCTCAGAATGACTGAAACAATAATAAATTAATGAATTCATGTAACTGATTTTTTTCTTTTAAATCCTGGGGATAGAACTTGGGGCACTGGCATTGAGTTACATACCTAGTCTGTTTTTTCAGACAGAGTCTTAAGTGACTAAATTTCCCGGTCTTGGCTTAAGATTTTGATCCTCCTGCCTCAGCCTCTCAGAATACTGGCATTACAGGTATGTGCCACCATACCTGGATGTCTGTTCTTTTCGTTAGTTTCCATAATGCCCAAGCTACTTTCTGATTACTAATTATGAGCCTTCACAGAAAGTTCGTACGTAGGTCAAATGACTAAACATACAGCACACACTGAGTAATTAACAAAGTAGTGTTTTTGGTTACACATCAGTTCCCTAAAGCCCTGGTGTGAAGCTATCTCAGAAAATTCAATGTTACTTTCAATATGCAAAAAAAAAAAAAAAAAAGCATAATTCCTGAAATAGAATGACGTCACCAAGACAAACTTCACTTTAATAAATTTTTATAACATTTTAGTCAGTTTTCCCATCACAAAATACCTAACACCCACATCTTGAAGAAGTTTCTGCCTCTGATTCCAAGGCAGAAACATCATGGAGGAAGAGCATCGCAGAACAAAGATGCTCAGTCCATGGCAACTGGGAAACAGAGCAGGCGACAGCGCCAGAGAAGAAGAGGTGAAGGACCAGATACAGTACCCCAAGTTCACATCTCCATGATGCACCCAGGAAGTGTGTCTTACTAATCCATAAGTGTCTCCTAAACCAATCAAATTGGCAATCTTGCTCAAAACAATGACCATTGCTATAAATGGAAATAAAAATACAAAGAAATTTTCTGAGATTGACTCATCATTTCTAATTTATTACGCCCAGAAGAACAAATTGCAATGTTACATGGAAGGAGACGATCTTTGCTATTTGGTAAGCCTCAAAATAAGAAGTATTATGAAGCTTAAGAGGAAATAGTGCCTCTTTTTTGGTGATATCTACCATGGCCTGGGATAGAAGAGCACAGCATTTACATCATGTATTTGCCATCCCTCTTATAGACAGTCTTTAGTCTTTCAATTCCCTTTGAAAACTCACACACTTCTTCAGGACCCCTAGCTATAAAGCATCACAAAGATTCTTAAAGGAGAGTTACCCAGCCGAAGTTCTACTTCTCTTCCCTAACTGCTTCCTTAATGGTTAATGCAGGAAAAGTTACTCTTCTCCCTTCCATTCCCTGTTCAGAGAGAGCCAGTGGAGCCATCTCAGACTCTCAGGACGGAAAGACTCTCTATGGCAACTACCTGTCTGCACAACTCGGTGCACTTTGGTCCCACAACCCAGCCTTCAGGGTGACAGCAAGAACATTCCATCTCCACTTGTTGACATTGCTGTGTGTGTTCTAACTCAGCCCCTCACCAACTGCTTCTAAAATTAGCCTTCAGAACAAATGCCATTCCTGCCTGTGATGGGTTTGTTTGTCTGTTTCCTTATCGCAGAGGTCAAGGGGACATCCTCTACTCCTGCTTCCTCCACTCCTGCTACCTGGGGAAAAAAAAACCTCAAGCTGCTACTTTATCAGGAGCCAAGTTTCCTCACTGGGGGCTTTAACCCTCATGCAACCAAGGAGGAGACCAAAGCGTACTGCAAGCCAGACATGATGGCATATGTCTGCATTTCCAGCACTCTGGGAGTCTGAGACAGAGGATCACAAGTTCAAGCCCAGCCTGGGCAATGTAATGACTTAGTGAGACTCTTTCTCAAACTAAGAAAAAATGAAAAAGGACTGGAAATGGAACTCAGTGCATAGGCCCTGGATTCATTCCCCAGTGCTGGGGAGTAAGGAGAAAGCTGCAGCTTGGGGAACTAACACTAAACACAACCGTAAGCTGAATGCTCAACTTCACTAATAGTACTTTAGAAGCTTTTTTGAAATTTCTAGTGGAGGAAACGGTCATGTGAATGGTCTTGCTCTGTCCAAAAAGGGTGTCTTCTCAAATCCACATGCAGGTTAGGAGATACACGTTGTATGAGGAAAAAGCAGATCTATCCAGAAGCCTATTCAGCAATCAGTGCAGTGACAAAAATAGCAGTTGCATTGATCCTGGATCTGTAATGCTCAGAGAATAACTACAAAATCTTTTCACAAGGCTTTATTTCACAATGCCTTCTTTCACTTTGGTCTTGAGGGCTAAGAGTCAGTTCTAAGAAGGTAAGGACAACGTCTTATACTGTTCTGTATTTCTTGCTAAAATGCAATCCAAACAAAATCATTATGCTATTATAGTTGGATGGATGGACATGATAATCATCTTATAAATGGAGACCGGAAACCAATAAGGTTATCTGGCTACTATCTAAAAACTTGCTGAATGAATGGCCCAAGTACAAAGTGAATAGCAAAGGAAAGACAAAACAATGATCTCACTCCTTACCGAACAGACTTTACCTCACTCCTCACTGAACAGACTTGAAGGATGACTTGTAAATTCATAGACGGTAACATTTCCTTTCCTTAGAGTACTAGGAACATTCCACTGAGCTCCTGTCTTCTCACTTTCGCATAATTCCTACCCACCTGTGGTTACATCATATTTGTGTAGTCCACAGCAGCTGTGGTCTCAATATCTATTGGACTGAAAAAGAAAGAAAATATTAAGGACACAATGGAAAGTGAATAAAACACAATTTCTGCACATAGTATGCATTTGAATCAGCAAATGAAAGCACTAGTAAATATTCAGAAGAAACTAATACGTAATGAGTGTTAACTATGAGTCAAGTACTGTGAAAGAATTTTAAATAACATTTCTCGCCTAAATATATTCATTTTGACTTTTGGTCACACAGATTTTTGCATATGATCAGCCTCATAGAATTCTAGGTCTAAATATTCTATAGTGTGGTTTGTAGCTAAAAATGAGTAGATGTATAGATTATCAAGTATGTCCTCTTTTCCTTTAAAAGTATACAATTTAAGCTAACTGCAAAAACTATCTTTAAATAAACATAAATACTTTTCAAAAAGGAGATGACAGGATAAAAATTCTGTAATACCTCTAAGTCTAAATGGCATATGAGCTGTTCAGAAAAACTGTTTGTGCGTTTTTAACACTACAAATATACAATGGGAATTGTTTTAATATGACTCATAAGGTTGATGGGCTCCTCTTAAGAGGAAATCATTTTCAATCTATGAATTATCAGAAGCATGCAGCAAGAACTCAATCAGGCTATGGGCAGATCCCTCAGATCAGAGTCACCCAAGCCGACGTGAACTGTTTGTTGTTTTGTTTTGTTCATTTAAATACCAGTCAGTAAGTAGCTCAGAGCACTTACTGACTTTTGCTGACTCAAGTACAACACTTCATCTTTGAGAAATAAGACAATTTTATATGAGTTTAGATGGAGGTTTCTTAATTGAAAATCTGTTCTGGCCAATTAAAAAATCACTTTAATACTCACTTGTGTACTCATCAGTTTCCACAGGGAGGGATACACTGACCCCATATGCACTTTCATAGCTGATATAACACATACCGTAGTCTAAGTACCAGCCACGCTTCAGGTAACTAACTCAGCCATGTGAGGTGGAATAGTTTTCTCTCCAGAAATTGAGGCTCAAAGAGGGTCAAGGAACTTGCCCCAAATCACTTGAACAGAAAGTTGTGGAACTGGAGACCTTAATACTGAATTTTGGTTCCCACATCCACATTCAAGCTATGATGGGCCAGTGCTTATGGAAGCATTTGGTAGTTCTTTGGCATTAGGCTAATTACAAAAAAAAAAAACCCTCGGGAGATCTGAGTCAGTAGCTAAAAGTAAACTCACAGGGAAAAGACAGGTATCCATGCTCCAATCACGCTGAGAAGCCTGACTGAGGTGTCTAGAGATTGCTGGGCCCAGAAGAAGCACTCTCTTTTACTGTAGAATGAGTTCACCACAGGAAGAAGAGAGGTAAGCAAAAGACAGAAGTCAAGAAGAAGCAGTATTATTATTCCCTGAGCAGGTTTAAATCTTCTCCCTTAGCTCTGAGCATGAGCAACTCATAAACTATCACCACTAACACCACCAAGAATGCCACTATCTTTGCCACCACCAGCACTCAGAAAATGACGTCATCACTACATTGGTCTGTTTTTATTACTGTAATAAACTACCTGAGGGAGGCTACTTTATAAAGAAAAGAAGTTGATTTATCTTGCTGCTTTAGAGGTTCAAGAAATGGTACAGGAATCAGATCAGCTCTAGTAAGTACCTCATGGCAGATGGCATCACAAATGACAGGAGCTCATGTGGTAGTGAGAAATCACATCACCAGACAGGAAAAGAAAGAGCAATTCAAGGTGCTGGGAAAACAGGCAGCCACCAGCATGCCGCTCTGGTAAGCGGCTGTGGCCTGGCAAGCTGCGGTCGCCCCAGGGTGAGAACCATATCAGCGTTTCCTGAGACCAGCGACGCGCCACGTTGGACCTTGGGGTGCTGGGAAAATGGGCAGCCAGTTCACCCCTCCGGTGCGTGGCTGTGATCCTACCAGGGCGCGGGCTAAGACTCAACATCCATCCACTACCATCCCCCCACCCCAAGCAAGTGAGAGCTGGAGATCTGAGCATGTCTTGCAAGTTTGACTATATACGAATTAGCAAATAAGGGGGATTTTCTTTCACCATCTCTTTGAGGGCAAATATTTTTATCTCTGTTTTGCTCTGTTTTGATCAATAATATTGCTCTATTCAATATTCTGTTCTTGTAATTTCAGTATTTCCTTCTATATTGCTCTACCTGATTGAAGGAACAACTATTGTGAAGAAAACCAGATGTACTATTGTGCCTATTGCTATTGTCCCAATAGCCTGCTGTGAGATTCTTTGCCAATTTCACTGCACTGCCTCAGTTGGCTATGTCCTGGCTTTTTCTGCTGTATTTTACTACCTTCAAAATAAAATAAATAAATAAATAAAAAATAATAAGAAATAAGAAAAAATTTTAAAAAGTAAATAACAACAACAAAACAGATCAGTAAGGTACTGAGCAACCTGAAACATGATACAACTAAGCAGATAATGGACTTAAAAAGCAAAAGGAGGAAAAGCAGATGCTCTAAAGGATATAACTGCATGTATATTTAAGGGTGTAGGAATGATAATTATGTTGCTAAGTTTTTGTTGGATCAGAGAACGGAGCTGTCTGCAGCCTCACTGTTAGAATGTCCACTTCATATGCTTTGATTTTGTAACATGAACAGCTACATCCAGGAAGACAATATGTAATGTATCAACTAGTGATTTCTTACTGTCCATTTTTTTAAAATTCTGAATTGTTTCTACTCTTTTTTTTTCTGCTTTGCCTTATTTTCCCCCTCTCTTTAAATAAAAAATTTTTTAAAAGATGTAAAAAAAAAAAGAAAGAGCAATTCAAGTGTTAGGATCAAGATTTTGCAACAACTCACTCTTGAAAGAATTCACTCAGGCTCACTCAGGGTCCTGTGAGAACTAGTGTAATCTGTATGAGAGCAGCACCCCCACTGATGGAAAGGCCTCCCCAAAAGGCCCACTTTTGAAAGATCCCAACACCTCACTGCTAGCACACTGAGCACCAAGCCTCCAACACCCGAATCCTTGGTGAACAGACCACATCCCAACCACACCAGTCACAATCCTCGGCCCCTCTAGTACCATTACCACCAGCTCACCTCCACTCTCAGCTCTTGAACTTTTCTTGCCTCCTCTTGCTCAGCTGTCTCCCACTAATCACAGAAAGAGTGGGAGGTTGTTACGACTAGCAGAGGAGAAACAATATCATTCTGTTTCTTGTTTAACTACCACTCAATCCTCAACAGAACTATAGAATTAAACTCTAATGTTTACCATCTGTTTGCATTTGTATCATTTTGAAAGTTCATTTAATAGATAACATTGGTATCCAATTTAGTGTCAGCATTACTTTATGGTTTGTATTTAAAAATATCACCCAAAGACCTCATGGGTTTTTGGAAGGCGATTAAATTATGAGGACAATATGACTATTTCTTAGCAGGAGGTGGGATCTGGCCAGAAAAGAAGATTCACTGAACGCATGATCTGGAAGGGTATATCTTTCTCCCTAGCTGATTCTTTACCTCTCTACTTCCTGGTCACTATGACATGAGCAGCTTTTCCTCCACTATGCCTCTCTGCCATATTGTTTCTCCCTTGGAGCCATCCCAGTAGGGACTAAAAACATAAGTCAAAATAAGCCTTCCCTCCTTGAAATTGCAGGTGTCAAATATTTTGTTCCAGCAATGAGGAAAGTGAATAAGGTATATTTTGGTACTAGGAGTGGAGCCATTGTTGTGACTACCTAACCCTGTAGTTTAGAAGCCTTTGGAACTGATTTGCAGGAGGAGTTTGGAAAGGTTTGGAGATCTCAGCTAGAGCACCCCTAGAATGCAATAAGATGAGCTTGATAGGGAAGTTCAGTTAGAGCTCAGAAGACCAGAATGCTCATAGAAATTAGCACAGTAAACACCAAGCTTGGAAGGTTTCAGTTTGAAACAAGAATCTCATTGGCAGTCAGACTATAGGCCATGTGTGCTATGGCCTGGTAGAAAATTTTGTTCATGTCCTGAGTCTTTGTAGGAGCCCAAGATTGAGTGGCAGACTAATCTGGCAGAGGAAATTTCAAGATAGCCCAATGTTCAGGCTGTGGTATGGGTACTGTTGAGAGCTTGTAGCTAGATTTATATTGAGAATTAAAAGCAAACAGCACAGCTGAGGGATTTTTAAAGTTTTCAGTTTTCCCAGAAAGGAAACACTTGGCTTTGAGGGACATTGCTAAAAAGATTAAAAAGATTCCAAGTATATTGCATTAGGACAATAGATAACATTCCTTAAGGACATGAGCAAGACCCCACCCATTCAAAGGCTTAATTTGCAAAAGAGAAAGACTTTACTTTCAGATGAAAACTTCAGAGCACCCTGATCAAGAAAAGTGACTAAAAATTTGGTTTCCTGAGTTTCATTTCACAATCCTCAGCCATCCAGACACTGAGAGGCCTCTGCACCCATGATTCAAGAGGGCCCAGACACTGCTCAAGCTGGTGACAAACTTTGGTGTCATCCACATGGTACTGGCTTTATAGGCATACAAAATACAAGATTCATGGAGTCAAGGAAGCTTCCACATAGATTTTAGAAGGCCTGGAAGGCCAGGCAGTGTATCCTCAAAAGGGCAGTGTGTGAAACTGTGAGCATGAAGCCAAACATGCAGAAGAAATCACAGAATGTTGGAGAAGCCAGGAACATGGAACATTTGCTTGGGAAGGTCACAAGCAACAAGCAAAGCTACCTCAAGAGAGAGGCCACACAGGCTATAATTAATAATGCCATAGAGGCAGGGACTCCAAGCCTTCTGGGGTTCACACCACACCATTACTTGCCCCAAATACTAGACATAGAACTGTGGAATTTAATGCGTGCCCTTCTGCATTTCAGTCTTGCTTTGGTTCTCTTAGTTTTTGTTTCCTTATCCCTCCCTTTCTTAATGAGAATGTTTACCCTGTGTCATTGTATATCCGTAGTATTAAACTCCTATTTTTTAACAGAAGCTCACAGCCAACAGTTTACCTTGAATCCCAGAGGTGATTTTAGACATGGACTTTCCAGCAATGCTGGAGCTGTTAAGGCTTAGTGACTCAGAGATAAACTAAATGAATTTTGCATTAAAAAAATGTGCATGAACCTTTTGAGGGTCAGGGGCCAAATGCTACTGATATCAAGAATGTCCCCCAAAGGCCTCATGTGCTTGTAGACAGGGCTTTTGGAAGATGACTGAACCATGGCGGTAATGTAGCTGACTTGCTCTTGGGAGGTAGGGTCCAGTTGGAAGAGGTGGATCTCTGGGGATGTGACCTGGAAAGATATATCACCTTCCTCAGCTGCCCCTTTTTCTGTGGGCTTCCTGTAAGCTTTTCCTCTACAATGTCCCTCTGCCATCCTGTTTCTGCCTTGGAGCCAGCCCACAATGGATTGAAAATATGAACCAAAACAAACTTCTCTTCTTTTAAGTTGCATGTGTTGGGCATTTTGTCCCAATGTCAAGGAAAGTGACTAAGACACACCAAGTGATATTAGACAAGATATTTAACACCTATGAGCCTCTGTGCCTATCTGCATATGGATAAAATCTCTACATTTGAAGAGCCTAGTGGTAAGTGATATGGGGAGAGGGATTTGACATAGTTCTGAGCTAATATAATCTATATCTGAACCTGGAAACTATTATGTTGAACAATCTTGAATCTCTCCTCCAGCTGGCCTCCCTGAAGTCTATATCCCTTCACAAATGCTGACACCTGGTAATGTGAGGAATACTGGCAAGAACCAGAAAAGAAACTAACAGACTGGGACGTGCAAGTGATGGGGAAGATGTGGAAGGCCCTAGTAATTATAAGTAGGGAAGGAAAATTGAATTTTAGCAGGCTTCACATTTACTGGTGAAGGCCAGGAAACTTTTAAATGTGTTTATTTCCTTCAGAGCACAGTGCAGGAAGCAAAAATCCTTGCAGGTATATTAATCAGAAAGACATTTAACACAGGGAACTAGCTGCTACAGAGTCTTTGGAAGGGCTGAAGGGCAAACTGTGAATGGCCCTAAAGCAATGACTCACAGACGGCTCCACCAGGTACACTGTTGCTCTGAGACTCCTCCCAAAGCTGTGGGCTTAAGGCCCAGAGCTGTGCCTCGGTACTTGTCAAGAAGGTATCACAGTGGCTTCTGAAACTGCATTTCAGTGCCCTCTTGGGCACTGAAGAAAACACGCTGCAGTGCTGCTGAAAGACCATATCACCCAAAACAAAATCAAACAAAACAAACAAATATTCAGATCAGTTCTACCTTCCCAGGGCAACCCAAGAGTAAACAATTAGCAGAACCTACTTCCCACATCCTAGCTGCAAGAGACTGTAACACACATCAATTCTAGATGATCTGTATCTCCAACTGGAAGGAGAATGGAACAGACGGTGAGCAGCAACCCACAGCATCCACTGCTTGTAAGACCCTTGAATTCCATGGGCTCTGACTCTGACTGTGCCAAATTTCTCCTTCTCACCACCCTCAGTTTACTTTCCAGTGTCCAAAACCCAACACCTTATATAATCAAGTCATCTTCTCTTATGTAACTCATACCATTTTAATAAAAACATCATTCTTGCCTCATTCTACTATATTATAAAGCTCAAATAAATGGGTCCTTGTCTTTTTATAATATGCAATTTTGACTTATTTTTCATATATAAAATTCAAGGTCTAATTCCAATAAACTTTACATTTACCCTTGGAAACTAATTTAGCATGCAGTTTATATAAAAGACATTAGACAATCTTCTCTTTGGCTAGTATTACACAACAAACTATTACTGACCTTCATCTGGTCAAGGGTGAAGGAATGGGGCAGTAGAATTCTTTGTTTTATCATAACATTGCTACAAAGAAAGGCTCTTTGGAGGGTTCACCAAACATATTTCTATTCATTTTACCTTACATGGATTCATGTTGAGGTGTTGTTTTTCATCATGCAAAACTTTGCATGAGAAATAATAATTATAAAAATTAACATTTGGCTTTCACCCAGTTTAGTCACGGACACAAGGTATTTTTACATTAATTATTCTTTGCTCTTCCCAATGTTGTTTTCAATTGCAACTCAGCCTATTTTTTTATGTTTCCTTAAAGTTAGAAAATTTTCAAACATATGTAACAGCGACCAATTTTATTTCAATTTTACTCTCACACACACCAATTACTTTGAAGCAAAATCCAGAAAATACTTTATCTTCTTAAATACATAAATCCAAACCATGCCTGACATACTTAAAACTTAACATTGGACTTGGATGTGGCTCAAGTAGTAAGCATAAGACCCTAGATTCAATTCCCAGCAACACACACAAAAATTTACTCCTCAGTGTAATTAGACAGTAAGACATTGTTACAATCCCCCTTTTTAAAACTTTTTATCTGTAGAATTTCAAACATCACCAAAGTAGACTAAGTAGTAAAAACAACCTCCTATATGTGCACCCTTCTAGATATGTTCCTACAATTATAAATCCTTAATTTTTCCAAACTTTCCCTATTCCAATAGAAGTCTCTTTTTTCTCTGACTTTGAATTAAATCCTAGATTCATTATCATTTCTGTAAATATTTTAACATGTACCTATAAAAGAACAAGATTCTGACATAACCACAATACCAGTACCACATGTAACACAATAATTCCTTAAACAATGTGTAAATTTCCTCCTCTCATAAACTTCATGAATTTTTTCTACAGTTTTTTAAAATTAGGACACTTTTACAAATGGAACCTAAAAAAGATTAACACATTTCAATTGATTTATGCCCTTTAATCTCCTTTGGCCCTATAAGTTCCTCTTCTATGCCATATTTCTTATTTTAACTTGCAACACACTTTTGAAGGGACTGGGTTATTCATCCTACAGATGTTCCTGCAGACTGGATTTTGGTGATGGTAGCCCTATGATGTAGTCTAGCATCTTTCCCTTTCATCTATAGCTCTTATAATTTGGTAGTTAGATCTAGAGGTTTAATCATATTTCAGGCATTTTTTTTTTGTCAAGATGTTGTCATAAATAATTTATTCTTCCACCGGGGGTTGCATAATATCTGGTTTTCACTAGTTTTGCGATGTCCCCGTTCATGCATTTCAGGGCTTAACTTCATGGATTATTAATGCTTACAGAATAGCAGGATTCCTCCATCAATTATTAGTTGAAATACTTCTGTAACAACAAACTTCCTCCATCTTCTACATGGCTCTCTTATGGTAGGTACAATTCACACTGAAAAGAAAGAATAGGGTAGGGAGGGGTGCGTGTGCTTGATTCTTTTCCCATGTTTACCAGGCATGAAATATTGCTCCAAAGTTCCTTGGCATCTTCTTTGAAGATCAGTTCATTTTAACTTTTTTAAGTATTATTTCAAAATCATGAACTTAAACATATTAGAATTGTTTTTGTTAATTACCAGAATTATTCTTATTGATGCTGTTTTCCCACCAGAGCTCATTAAGCCCTTGAGTTTGTTCATGACCCGACATCTTTGATACATTCCGTGCTAGCTGATATGACAATATATTCTAAATATATACTGTACATCATGCCTAGAATTGGCCACTTCTCCAAAGAACCCTGAATCATTTCAGTAGAAAGTGATATCAGAGCCCACAATGCAACGTTAGCGGTGATCTTTGTTGCTATGTGTGCTAAAATTTCTTGTAATATTTTACGTAATTTATTTTTTGAACTGAGTGACAAGTAAAAACCATACATTACTATTAGCTGTTATATTTTTTAGGTCTCTTTTAAATTGGGTTCTCCTTTTTTAATTTTCTGTTGGTGGTGGTGTTGAAGAGAAGGAAGAGATTATCCTTTCACACTTCTTACATTTGAATTTGGCTAATTGTATCCTTTAGTGTCTCTGTTTCTATTTTTCCTAAAAATCTGTCACTGGACCTAGAGGATTAAGTCAAGAGTCTCCTGCTTTTTTCCTCCTAGCTTTTGATTCCTTCTGATTTTATATTGGTCATCTTGGGATGAATGTAGTAACTGGTATATCATAGATGAGCCTGAGCACCATGATATCCTGAAGGTCCTTGCACCTCTGACTTTAACACACTCTGTCTCTTCCGAGCCTCCTGAGGCTGGCTCCTGACATCTTGCTATGGATGCTAATCTGAGCCTTCTGCATCTACAGACCAGGGACAGTCCTTCAAGTGCTGCCACTATCCTAGTCCTTCCAGCAGGAGGGAGAGCACTGGACCACAAATCGTGGGTTCAAGGCCAAGGTCTTCCACTGCGTCACCCATGAATTTCTATTTCCTCACTTGAAAATGAGGGATACTGGTAACTATCTTTTGAGGATGGTTCAGGAAAATAAGGCTAAACGAATTAGACAGGCTGCCTTTCCTCAGTCCAGGATTTGCCTTCACACCAGCTTTCTGTGGAACTAACACTTCTATAGGGACAAGCTTTGAGAAACCCTTGCCTTCTCTCCACAGTTAGCTTAGTGGGAATTCTGAGCACCTGGGACACTGTGTCCCTCTGCAGTCACCTCCTACACACCCACCAGAACAGTATAGGTATTCTAGATGATAAGCAATGTAATTTGGAGCACTCTGGAGCAAGAGCCCAGCCAGATCATCCAAGCAACTAAAAGCAGGAGATGACAATCTTGACATCTCCTGGACAGCAGTTCACACAGGAACAATTTCACAGGTGCACAGAGTGAAAAGCCTAACAGACCCAACACAGGATGGGTAAAGTTCAAGACATTCCTACTTGAACTGTTGTCAACAAAGCTACATTTGAAAACAATAAGCAGATTTACACACAGTTAACTGTCTGCATAATTAGCTATTTCTATGTAATGTGACATCCAGTAATGTGACCTATGTCCAAATGCATATGGCAGAGCCAAATGGCTATGGTTACAGCATTTAGAGAAAGCCACCCTAAACACATCAACACACATGGAGTTCAATAGTGTAATTTACTGTCCAGTATTTTCCAAACTCAAGCGGAATATAATTTCTCAATAACTAAATGCTTGCCGTTCTCCAGGAAAGAGTTTAAAACCAGAGGAGTTTGTCACAGGGAAATCTAATCCCTGAACGAAAGCTCTGTTGTGCAGAGAAAGATGCTCAGGACTCAGAGGAGGAGCTATTCAACCTCTCTGAAACAAATACTGAATGCCAGACAGTGTGTGAGAGCCTTCAATCTACTTCCTCAGTTAATTCTCACAGGATGCCACTTGCCAAATGAGGAAATTAGCTCCCAGAGAATCAGTGATGAACCCAAGGGTGTTCAGCCAGCAAGTGTGAAAGTTAAGGACTTTTTCATTTTTAACCTCACAGACTTCTCTGTAAAGGGCAGGTTTCCACAAAGCATTCACCATTCACCACTCCAGCCTGTCTGACACACTCATACATGTGCAGCTGACACGGTGTGTGTGTGTGTGTGTGTATGTGCATGCGTGTTCATGTGTATGTGCTTCAGAAGAGAGGTGAGAACTACAAAGAGTATGGCAGATGAGCTCTGCTTCTGCTTTTATCCATGAGTCATTGTTACCATCTCGTGCTTATGAAACCACAATCGACATGGAACTCTATGGGGAAATTTTCTATCTCAGTAAGTCAAAAATGAGTCCTCTGCCTTGTGCAGGGAATGCTAGCTCTGCGGTTTCTATTAAACTGACACTATCAAAATGCAAATCCAACCAAAATTCTAGCATGGCAGTTGTGTATAACCAGTACAAAGTTTACTTTGAAAGCTATTAAATTTTAAAATTTGGAAATCTTTGGACAGAATATTTTCTTAATTATAATAAAATCATATAGTACTCAGGAAAATATACATGTATGCATAATAGTAGAGAAATACATACGTTGTAGGATTCATGTAAATGGAATATTCTGTAGTCACTAAAAAATACAAAAGTACATTCAAATAAAAAAAAAGGATACCCAAGAGATGTTGCTAAAATAGCATGTATAAAGTTATCTCATTTTGTAGGTAATAAAACCTATAGTTGTTTATGTGTAGAGAGAAAATCTAAAAAGATACCCAAACTGGGCTGGGGATTTAACTCAGTGGCACAAGCATCTACCTGGCAAGTGCAAGATTGTGAGTTCAAACTCTGGTACAAAATACATATTTCAGAGGATTGGAACTAAGAAGTTACTTCATATTTTTCTATATTTCTACACTTTTAGAAATTCTTATTTTATGTATATTTATTATCTTTACAATAAAAAAATTAACTAAGATTTTTGTTCTGTTTTCATTTTGGGCTTGGTATTAGGGATATGAGAACCTAATCTATTTATGTTCAAATCTGGAACTAGAAAAAACAAGGAGAACTGAAAATCTCCAAAGCACATTTCTTGTGTGAGTTATACAGAGAGGAAATATTCGTGAGTATCCAAAGGTTGGTGACTTTCAAATAAACAGCAGCAGGTAAACATATTATTACTGATCTAGAATTTTCTTCAAGATGTCTATCGAAAAAGACAAAGGTATAATACGTTAGTATGACTCCTTTCTCTAAATTCACCTGAATGAACAAAAACATGTTATTTATAGTTGGGTATATAAGCGTTTCAATTAATCAATCATACTTTCAAGGGAAAGATTCTCCAATGGCATGTTTTTGGGCTTGTCACTTTAATTAGATCATACATACAAGGATGCCCAAGCCATGCAGTTCCTAGAAACACCACAAGTTTGTATGTTAAGGACACTCACAGTGCAGTGCACAACCACACATAGTAACAATGAGTGACAGGCCCCGATTTCAACTGCCTGTCCAAAGGTCTCGCAAAGTGCCCTAATGGTGGTGTCCAGGACTGGGTCTCAAGGCTGCACACTCACTTATCTGATTTTGATAGCTTCACACTGAGAACTGACCCATTCATCCTGGGTGAATTTATTGCCTTGCAGAAGCTGAGACAAATAACTAGACTACTAAAGAACTAATTCACAGTGGAATGACCTCTCAGTTAAATCAGCTAATATGTGCAGTCACCTACAATGGTCTTCTCTCTCCTTTTGAATGAACCATTGTCAAGTTACTATCATCAGAACGCTGTAAGGCAGGCGTGAATCCACTGCAAGGACAGGAAGTAACCTGAATGCATAATGGGCTGTGGTGAAACTGTCCAGGGCGTCCTTCACACCGCACAGCTATATTCTCCAGAAACCTCAGCTGCTGCTCCTCCGGCCAGCCAGGAAAGATTCTCTCAAGGAACAACCAGCTTCTGGATCTTTACTGTTCTTTGTGTAACCCCCATCGGAAACACGGTGAGTCACAAACTGATTGGACTTTTTCTGTTTATTTGTTTGCAGTCGTGTTCTACTTCTGCCTCCATGAGTTCACTCTCCGAACCACCTTGGTCTGGCTTCTGATGCCCACAGATTCCACAGAGAGAACATTTCTTACTTTGTTTTCTCAGGCAGCCGATCACATCCATTCTGCTTTACTTGAGAAGATAACAGTAGTCAGGATAGAAATAAGCTATGCTGACATAACAAGCACAGAAGGCCAAAATCTCAGGGGCATAATAAATAATTAGTTTTATGGTCTTACAAAACCTGATAGGAGAGACCAGGGCCCTCTTCCCTCTTGGGACTCTGGATTGTGGTTCTGTCTCTTCTGTGATCTGCTTTTCACTATGTGGCTGCAGGATTGATGCAATATGGGACGGCAAAAGTGGAGGGAATTCCAAAATCAAATGGGAATGATGAGATACTAAATTCTAGAGTTGTGAGAATTAAATGAGATAATGCATGTAAAATCCTTAGAAGAGTATCTGGCATGTAATAAATGTTCCATAAGCTCTCACCACCGTCATCATTAGAATATGATAATGTTCAGGCTACAGCACAGGGTAGGTTGAGATATTAGAGGAACACTTGACCCAGGACAGTTAGGAAAGGTGTCCTGACAGGTGGGTTTCAAGTGCTGAATGGGAGCGGTCACTCCAAATTGTCTCACTTGGAGGCTGTATTAGTAGTGAGAATCGACCCCTACCATGCAGTCATCATGTGTCAGGCACTGTGCAGAATGCTGTGTGCACTTCACAGATAAGGAAGTTAAGGTCCCACACACATACACAGAGAGAGAGAGAGAGTTGGATCTGGAATTTTCTTCAAGATATCTATGGAAAAAGACAAAGGTGTAATATGTTAGCATGACTCCTTTCTCTAAATTCACCTGAATGAACAAAAACATGTTATTTATAGTTGGGTATATAAGCGTTTCAATTAATCAATCATACTTTCAAGGGAAAGATTCTCCGATGGCATGTTTTTGGGCTTGTCACTTGAATTAGATCATACATACAAGGATTCCCAAGCCATGCGGTTCCTAGACAGAATTTGATACCAAGTGGATCATGGTCATATTCGCTCTTGCTGAGTTTTTTACAAAGGGCACAGAAACACTATTAAGTGTCCTCTGTACCTCTGTCTAGTTCTGCTCTTCTCCCTCCCCAAAGAGAGCCAGTATGATGAGTCTAACTGGTCTTTCAACTTTTAATCACGTGTACTGATAACCCCAAAACAGCAGACTGTCTGCTCCATGTCGACAGCGGCATTCTGTATGTGCTTCCCTTACTCATACGGCGTGACATTTGAATGGATGTGGTGATACAGACCTGACTCGTTCGCTTCAGCTGCCAGGTGGGTTCTGCCTCGTGCCGTGCCGATGCGCCTGGCCCTGATGATCCACGCTGGGCTGTTCCTGCCATGAGAAGCGCTGCTGCCGTTGGCATCCTCATCTGTGATTCTTTGCACAAGGTAAAAAATTTCTTCCAAAGTTGAACTCTTGGGGCTGGGTCTTTAGTTCAGCAGCACAAGTGCCAGCTTGGCAAGTGTGAGGTTGTGAGTTCAATTCCCATTGCTGTAAAAAAAAAAAAAAGCTGAACTCTGCCTCAACACTGTATGGCTTCCCTTGTTGCGATGGGGATTGGGAAGTGTGAGGTTGTGAGTTCAATCCCCATTGCTGTAAAAAAAAAAAAAAAAAGCTGAACTCTGCCTCAACACTGTATGGCTTCCCTTGTTGCAATATGACAACGAATGATGCAGGCGAGTATAGTGGGGCACAAGCCAAAATCCCCAGTAGCTTAATGATTCTGTGAAAGGTGAAGGGGGAGATTGGCGATGTTTGATAGGCGATAACGATAACATTGATCTTTTCAGAGCCTCCCCTTCAGAGCTTAGTGCATAATGCACAATCTTGTCCATACCTGAGAACTACCTGGAAAGCTTTACCATCAACAGCTGTTCACCAGTTCACTGATGGAGGGTGAAGTCTCACAGCTGGCTGGAAAGGGCAGCTCTAACACACAGGGACTGAGTTCACACCTGTGTTGCAAGACCCTTCCTCTCTCCCCCAACCACCAGCTCCAGCCCCCAACTCACTCACATGAGACTCCAAGGCAGGCCACATACTGGCTTGCAAGGGGACATGGGTCCCTCAGATTCTGAAGAAATACACCAAGGCTCCCTGGCTACCCTTCATTTGGGCTACTGGAAACTGATAGGAAATGCAAACACAAGACCAAAGCAGAGTTTTACCTCTGCTCCACCATCCCTCCATCTCCCGTCATAACTCATGTTAATAACACTGGCATCACCATGCACTCTGCATCCAGGGCATTTGTGTCACACAATGCTTGGCATTTTCAGCTACAAACAGCAGGGACCTGCATTAGCCTATGTGAGTTTCAAAAGCATGCCTTGGAATGGAGGAACCAGTGTACCGGTGCCTATTTCACAAGCAAATAATTGGGGTTCAAACAAATAAATAAATTGGTGACTTCAATCAGAGTTCCCAGACTTTGGGATTTTTTATGTAAATTTAAAAAAAAAGTACAGTGAGACAGCATATTTATTTTGTCCATTGACATTTTCAAATACCACCAGCTATCACATCACTACAAAAAGATTTTAACTACAACAAAAAAGAAAATAAAGACCCTTATCTCAGAATGAAGAAAATACTTAAAATTGTATTTATCTTTAGAGAAAACGAAACACATTGTTCGTATTTTCTGCACTTTTAATGCAGATGGTGAAAACTGTCACAGACTAACATGGTCCCAGGACCTACATCTGAGAACTTCAAGTTCAAGCTCAGAATTTTTTTTTTTTTTTCGTGCCAGGGATTGAATTCACAACCTCACACCTGTCATGCAAGTGCTGTGCCACGGAGCTATATCCTGGCCCTTCAGAGTTTAAGAATTACAAAATAGCTTATAACTAACCATGTTCAGCTACCCCTCCAATGCTTGAGTTCCTTGTGTAATATACTTGACAAGTGTGCATCCAGCTAGTTGCAGAAGCATTTAGATAAGGCCATTTTGACATGTGGACATCTCAACATATAAAGTATAAAATTATAATTGGGCTTTTGGGTAACAGCACAAAGTGCCAAGTACTCCAAAGTACAAACAAAACGATGAAGCCTTTTGGTGTTTCCAGCTCTAACCCAGCTCCACCCCAGAGATGTGTCATCATCTTCAGGGTTATCATATCCCCATCTTTGTGCCAAGCAAAATGGGTAAGTGGATAGTGGGTAGGGAAAGGGAGGAGAGGAGACCAAGAGGAGATGGGGAAATGAACCAATGACGTCTTTGTTTAAAAAGAGAAGTTCAACCATAGACATAAAACTATTTGCTACGTTTTGCTGTCACCAAAAAAGTTTGATTCCATCCTCTTTAGGCACGGTAAAATGCCCACAGCATCACAACAGCCACCTCTGTGCACCGAATCAAAACCTCCACAACCTCAAAATAGTCATGGCACAACCACAGAATTTGGTGTGATTATCCACAATAACCACAACCTGGAATATGTTTAGGCATTTATAACTGCTGCAAAGATATTCCTCATAGGCGACGGGAAAAAAGTCCTTTTTTTTTCTATGATTTCTTCCAAGGCTCCCAGATCCTTGAGCCTGAGGGCCCTCAAAAAGAATGTAATTCCTCTCTCCTGTGACAGCAGATGAGTCGCACCTTCCTACAAATCACTACTGAAGTAACAGCCTCAGTTCCTCCAGATTTCCAAATGTGACGTAGTTTCACATCCTCTGCCTGTCCTAGATGCCGTGTTCTGAACATGTTTCAACTTGTCTACATTGTTCGTCGTGTGTGTGGCACCCAGAATTGAATCCAGTTCCCAGGCGTGACCCTCCTGTGGCTCCAACCCCCTGCACTCCAGAAGGCATGTTCTGCTACACAGCCTAAGAACGCTCTAAACTCTGCATCACCTGTGTCACCTGAGTCACACCACTGACCCTGCAACCATCAGCACATGAGGCCCAGCCAGCATCTTGGGCTTGGAGTGGGGCTCTTTGTACCACTATGGAGGCTCCCAGGGCACCTTCCCCTGGACCAAAGAGAGGTCCAGGCCATCACTGCTGACAACAGCTCCACAAGAAGGCACCGATGTTCAGTCAGAGGTGCTCTCCAGACATCCTGTCCTTTAAGAATAATCAGCTGCCTCCAAGAGACAGGCCGCATTTGATTCACTCCAGCCCTAACAAGAATCTCCACGGCGCAGGCCTTGCTCACAGGAACAGAACGGCCAGTCTCAAGCAACTGCGTCCTCTTCCTGGTCTCCAATTCCCTCTTCGTCTTTTTGATTTGCTGCCTGGGAACAACATACAGGTGCCTTAACCCCTCCTAGAGTCACAAACAGCCCTGGGAACAGCAGGGAGACTTGAAGTAGTGACATTCAATGCTTGAATAAGCAGCAAAAATTAGAGAAACTTCCAAGGGGAAAGGAGTCAGTGGGAAATGCATCATTTGCCACTTTTGATTGACTTTCCCACAGCATGAAAATTTCTCTTCTGCTGTGAAAGAAAGTTTCCCCGGTTCAGCCCCCACTTCCCTCACTGTATTTCCCTTTAAAGTATTTCATAGGGTGAGACAATCATCAGGACATTAAATGTATGACACAAGTATAGATAGGCATTAAACAATGGGCCCCCATAGCAAGCCTTCCAGTGACAAATTCTGATTAAATTGACTGTTGACTACAGATGCAAGAACATAGCATGTACACACATCACACATCACACACACACACACTCACACTCACACACACACACCAGCTATGAAACCACCACCAGAGAGGGTCTCTCTCTAGAACTAGAGATTCACTGTGAGCAGTTCTTCATTAGCACTAACAGGCACAGGATGACAGTGAGTGTTGGTTTTCCTCATTTAGAACAAGATAACTCTTATGAGGGTCCCGTAAGGAAGCAGCTGGTGCACTATCAGAGTAAATCCTAACGCTGCAGCCATTTGTCTTCCTCCCTCCGCATGATTCATTCCGGGTTCTGCCAGAAGTGAGCCTGCCTAATTCTCTTTATTACTGTTAATATTAATAAAGATGGTGGAGCTAATGAGAAGAAAATGTGTTTCCACACAGGGGAGACCATCCCCCCACTGCAGAATGTGGCTTCAGCGTTCAGATTTCATTAGCGTTAATGTGACTTCTGCCAGCGAAAGATCTGCACGTGGAGACAAGAGTCTGTGGAGATGCACATTATTTTCCTCTCATTAGATGGACATTTTCAAGAATATTCAAAATACAGCACGAATCAGGCATGTCACAAGGCCACGGAACACACTGTTCACTGTAGAAAATGTCAAGTTGACTGTGGATAAGGAGTGTGTGGCAGGGCTTGGCCACCCTGCACAGTGAGAGTTGGAGTTCAGGCACTCCAGAGGGACCTCCGCTCAGTCACACAAGCTTGGAAGGCCCTTGCCCACAAGCCCTGCCCTGAAGGAAAGCAGATGGCCAGAATGACACCCTATTCTTTTTTTCTTTTTTTTTGTCTTTTTGAGACAGCATCTCGCTATGCAGTTCAGGCTGGCCTTGAGCTCACTTTGTAGCCCAGGCTGGTCTCGAACTTGCAATGATCCTCCTGCCTCAGCCTCCCAATTGCTGGGATTACAGGCGTGAGCCACCTCACCCAGTGACACCCTATTCTTTAGTCTCAGCACACAGAAGAGGAGGACACAAGTGAGCAAGTGCATTCCAGGCCTGGCTTCAAACCAAGACCAGCCCCTGTGCCAGGGCTGTCCAAGCATACAGCCTGGAAGTACCTGCACAGGAAGCTCGGACCAGCTTCTGAGAGTCACACTGGCACTCTGAGATGAGTGCATGCTGCTTACTAAAGAACTCCTGAGGTCTACACTCGGTGGTCCCAGGGTCTTGCTCTGAGTAATTACATGCTGTACTAAAAAAACAAAAAAAAAAACAAAAAAAAACCCAGCCATCGGCAAGGATCAGCTCACAGGGTGTGGGTGAGTGTACAGCAGTAGGTTATAGCAGGCCTCACTTCCTCCTTGGCCAACTGCCAGTGATTCTCCGTGTGTGTGTGTGTGTGTGTGTGTGTGTGTGTGTGTGTGTGTGTTTTGTGACTGAAGAGGTCAACCACCACGCCATTGAACTGGGATTTGCCATTCATCCCAAATATCTGAGATTAGCAATAACATTGCTACATGTATGCACATGTGTACTCCTGTAAATGCACACACGCACACACACACACAGAATCTGGGTAAGAAAAAGACTGGCTTTCATTTTCTCTTGCTCTTTGGGAGGACAAGAAAGCCTAGGACAGAAGTGAATACACGAGTTTCCTGGTCACTCTGCCTGTTTTCCACCATTTAAGATTGACCTTGGAGGGCTCCATAGTTCACCAGCCTGTTTTGTTTTGTTTTGTTTTGTTTTGTTTTGTTTTGTTTTGTTTTGAGATAGGGTCTCCCTATAAACCCTAGGCTGGCCTCAAACTCCAAGTGATCCTCCTGCCTCTGCCTCCCGAGTGTGGGGACTACAGGCATGCACCACCACGTCCAGCTCATGTGCCTTTTTGTGATAAACAAAATCACTATACTGGCAGCAGCAATCTCCACTCCTTAGGATTTTGGTGCTGATAAGATATCTCAACAGTCAGAAACTTTATATCACCTACTTCTCTCTCTTAGTCCTATTCTTGTCAAAGATCCAGTTTGCCCCTGCACCTGGCAATCCAAGAAAGCTTGAGGGGAAAAGCAGCAGTGGTCACAACCTCTTTCTTGGATAAACAATTCATTTACGTATAAAGGAATAACATAAAATCTTAATCCATCTACTTTCCACCAGTGCTATGCAATTTTTGATTTTTATCACTGACCTAGATAACCTGAGTTCTTAGAAACTTCCAGTTGAATAATACCAGATAATAGAAAAACAGTGACATTATTCCCATAGATGTACCTTTTGAAATAAAATTGTGCTCATTTTTCTTTAACATTATTAAAATATGAAGTTAAATTTCCATCTTTTTCTACTTATTGTTAAAAGTTGATACAAATAGACTGGCTGAACTATTTCAGCTGTTTGTACAAAGTAAAGGCATGTAGGAACCAATGTAATGGAAGTTCTGTCTTTTTTGCTATTTTTGTTTTCATTTTATTTTCATGGTAGCAGAGGGCCTCAGCATGTAAGTGCTCTACACTGAGCCACTGCCTCAAACCAAGTTCCACATTCTGATTTTGCCTGTGTAGGCAAAGCAAAGGTAACATTTGAAATAGTTGTCTAGATAATCCAGTGCTAAGGCCCTATGAGTAGGAAATAAATACATTTCCATAAAGATAGTTCATGACACTGAGCAATTCAACCACTCTTTGTAAGTCAACATTTACTCATAATAGAATCTAAAATTTGAAAGCACTGGGCCTCAGCACTTTCTGACTCCCCAACAAAGTGGATTCCCCACTAGCCTGTTCTTCTGCTATAGGTGGGCCAAGTAATTGAGCTCCCAGATTTTATCACAACCTGAGTAACTCCCAAAGAAGAAAATGCCCAATGACTTGATATGAGAAAGTATTTCACACCTGCTGGCCCAGCCTGAACCTCTCACCCCTGAGTGCTAGTAAAGGAAGAAGCCAAAAGTGGCTCTTAAGCCTGCGTTCCCCAGGGAGGACAAGGCTCTGTCTGCAGCTAGCAACTTTACTTCCTTTGGTCCAGGTCAGTAATATGCAGATTAGAGCACTCCAGCTGCAGACAGATCTGCTCAGGGGCCAGCTGTAGCTGCTGACACCCTCTTTTCACTTCTAAAATGTTTCACTTTTTTTTCCAGGGCAGTACCACGTGATGCTTTCATTCAATGGTAAATGCAAACATGACTCCTGGCACTTTTAACTGTAAGGTCCACTGATGTGAGACGCGATTCAAATACTCTGATTATCTTAACTGGAATGAATTTCACTTGCATCTTCTCTGTGCCGCTGAGCTAAATAGAATCTTTAGGTAGTTACTGAACCATTGGCCATGATGGGGGGAGGGGTACACGATTTCCTAATCCCCTCATATCCCATTCATACGATACCACGATCATATCTGGAGAATGAGCCCACTAAGAATGAAGCATTCTCACATGAGCCCAACATATGTCTAGACAAGTACCTCAGACCTTACATGTGCGTTGACGCTGTCTCAGCTGACGCTCAGAAAAGTTAAGCCACTTCTCAGAGGTCACCCAGCAATAAACACAGAGACATGGAGCCCAGTTGTGTTGCACTCCAAACTCTACCATCTCGCCACTGAAGAGCCCCTACTGACATCTTACAAGTTCTCAGGGACTATAGTAGTTAAAGTACTGTTAGCTACTATAACAACAAAAGCCTGGAACTATAGTGTTCTTAATAGATAGAGATATATTTTTTCACACAAATAAAGTGTAAACTGTGTATGTTAATAAGCTCTTCTTTCTACCCTGGGACTCTGCCCTTACGATTCAGCCTCATCTTTCTCAAGAAGATGGAAAAGGCACGGCGGTAGAGCTCCATGGTAAAGCACATGTGAAACCCTGGATTTGATCCCCAGCGTGAAAGGAAGGAAGTGAAGGAAGGAGGGAGGGAGAGTGGGGGGGAGGGAGAGAGAGAGAGAGGAAGAGTAAACATCATATTGTCTCCCTAGTATAAGAAACTGAAAGATCCAAAAGGCACAACAGATGGCGGGAAAGTAAAAGAAACTGCTTGAAAGGAAAGATCAATGGGATGAGGGAAAGGAGAAAAGAAGGAAGGGGGAAAGATATATGTGTATGTATACACACACACACACACAAGACTGCTGATACACTTGTACTAATCATTCTACTGGTTCATTGAATGGAACAGTTAGTGCTTATATTGTTTGATCAGTTTTGCATGCCTATATCTGGTAACCTGAGCAACTATTTTGAAGACAACAGTATGTAATATAATAACCATTGTTAATTTCTTATCATCTTGTTTTGAAATTCTGTATCATTTTCATCAGTTTTTTTATTCTCTTTAAAATAAAAAAAAATGTTTAAAAAGAAAGAAAGAAGAAAGAAAGAGAAAAAGAAAGAAAGAAAGAAAGAGAAGACAGAGAAGAAACAGAAAACTAGAATAAGAATCACCATCCTTGGGTCAGGACAGGAAATGTCATACATCATTTCTGCCCACATCCTTTTGTCTAGAATTTAACTCTGTAACTTCTTTGGAAAAATGCAGTCAATCTGTTTGCCAGAGAATAAAATAAAAATGGTATGGTGAAAAAGTAATCAATCTTTGTTACAGAAGAAGCTAAGTAATTCAATACTTGAGTTGGGTTCGGTGGTACACACCTGTAACCCTAACACTCTGGGGGAGCGCGAGGGGACAGCAAGTTCAAGTCCAGCTGGACAATCTGGCAACTTAGTGAGATCCTGATTCAAAACAAAAAATAATAAAAGGAAGGTAGAAATATAGCTTAGGACAAAGGCCTTAGGTTCAATCCCCTGTACTGTAAAAAAACAGACACACACAAAAAAATACAGTACTTGAGAACTCAAGAAGGCACCTCTCAACAAAAGCTTATGAAATAAATTATTGCTTTAAAGGATATACAAAAAGAAATAGAAATTAATTCACAATCTTTCTAGTAGCAAATATGCTATGTGGCAACATAGCCAGACTGTAAGAGTGAAAAACCAGTAAAGATGGTAAAGAATGTGACAGAAAGCTGGGCGTGGTGGCTCACGCCTGTAATCCTAGCATTTGGAAGGCTGAGACAGGAGGATCATTGAGAGTTTGAGACCAGCCTGGGCTACAAAGTGAGCTCAGGGCCAGCCTGAACTGCATAGCGAGACCCTGTCTCAAAAAGACAAAAAAAAAAAAAAAAAGAATGTGACAGGTCAGGATTCTCTCATCTATAAGAAGCTGAAATGCACCTTCCCTCTCTGCCTGCTGTTTTAATAAGAGATATGAATGTCTCTGGTCGCACAAAGCCAAGTGCCATGTGGACTAGTTAAGCTTTAGTTTTTTAGTTCTACCTGCAGTGAAATACACAGCAGCTGCAGGTAACTGACCAGTGATCACCCTTGAAGCATAAATACCTGAGATTTCACCTACATGTTCCCATACATTTTTGGCTAGGGAAGACTTCTTGCAGATCGTTTTCAGCAGCTACAGACGGGTAAAAGTCTAACGATGATCGTGACCCTGAGCACTATGCCTGCCCATCCAGGATCTACTCAGTGACCAAGATAGAACAAACAGCAGTCCCCAAGGCCCGAGCCCAGTGGTCTGCTCATCAGCTCTGCTCTAAACGTTCAGGTACACATGGCCATATATGGCAACCGAAGCTCTGAGCATCCTTAAGAGTTAACTAGCTGAGTGTGGTGGTGCACCTCTGTAATCCCAGTGCTTGGGAGGCTGAGGCAGGAGGATCATTGTGAGTTGGAGGCCAAGCTGGGCTACAAAGGGAGTTTACAGCCAGCCTGAACTGCTTAGGGAGACCCTGTCTTTAAAAAAAAAAAACTAAATGTCTACATTCTCAAATGATATTTGGGTAGATAAAAGTGAGGTGTTTGAGGCAAGAAAACATTGTCTTTATTTTCCTGGTTTGTTAGATGTGGTTCAAGAAATATCTATCTTACTAGGGTTAACAGCCCTTCTTTGCCCCACCCATATTTTATCTTTCTTTTTAGCCTTCTGCAGAAAACCAAAAGGAAGAAACCGAGCAGGTACCCCATGCTCTTTTCAGTTTTACAGATACTAAGCACCACTGTGTGCAGGGAACTGTATGTCACACTGAGATTACACTGCGGCCCCTTGAAGAGAAAGCAAAGATGCACATCCTCTGGCACATGGCAGAAAGTGTCAGGATGTATCACACAAATGAACAATCAAACCCTGCTGTCACACTGTGCATCAAGCAAAAGCCTCAACCCTTTTGCAAAAAATAAAAGCATATCAATTTTGCCCAGTTTTGAATTCATGTCCTTTAGTAGATAAATTGACTATAGTGGGATGATGAATAGATCTTATTCAACCAAGATCCAGATTTTTATCCAGTTCCATCCACTCAAAATCACTCTGGAATGAATTCTTGATTTTCTCAAAAAGAGAAAGAAAAAAAAGGAGAGGAGAGAAAGAAAAGAAAAACCCTACACCGAAGCTAAAATAGTGTCCAGGACAAACATGAAAACCTCCTAGACTAGCATTTCCCAAAGAGTGTTCCAGAGAATATGAACCCCAAGTTGTTCTGTTAAAGAATAATTCAGTGACCTATTAGGTTTGGGAAGCAGTACATATTTTATTTTCTACTTAAAGGTTTTCAAAACTCTGAGAAGACCCACAGTAAAAAAAAAAGAAAAGAAAAGAAAAAAAAAGAAAGAAAGAAAAAAAAAAAAAACCTTTTGCTATTGAGCCTGGCTTTCACCAAATCTACTGAACCACAGAAAGTTTTTCTGTACACATTACTTACATTTCTTTAAGCATATTTCATGAGCTCAACTTTAGGAAACACTCACCCAAAGGCAGAAGACCAAAGCTCACCTGGCATGAAAGTGCTAACAGAGGTCACTGGGGCCAAGGGAAAACACCACAATGCCTTTGTGAAAAGTGATAAATGACAGTAGAGCAATGGTGGATGTCCCATCAAGACAAGCCATGAACCAAGAAGGCCCTTGGAATTCGACTGCTGGACAAATAGAACCAGCATCAAGGGGTGCAGTGACTTCCAGGAGTCCATGCCCAGAGGTTGGTCCTCTTTCAGATTTTGGCTGCTGGAGTACCTACCTCTCTTGTTTCCCCCTCATAACCCATCCAGTTACATATTTTTCAGAAACTGCAATTCTAAGAAGGAAGTCATAGAAATGTAAAGTGGTGTGCTGAATGAAGGTAAAGCAGTTCTGTTCTGGGTGAATGGAACCCACCTGGAGTGGGAATTGTGTCCTGGTGGTAGCAACAAGATTAGAGAAATGAGACACTCAGAGCAAGTGTTACAACTCTGAGTACCTTGTTTATCTTATCTGGAAAGTGGAGGAGGCAGGATCAATGCATGAAGCTCAGGCCCTATGCCAGGAACTCAGCCAAGCATGGCACATAAATTCTCCTACTTACTCCCTGTTCTGATCCAGTGGATTACGTATTGGCTCACACAAAAATATATAGACCTGAGGCTCAGAGTGACAAAACAGCTGGGCATAGTAGCACACGCCCGTAGTGCTGGCCACTCAGGAGACTGAAGGAGGATTATTTGAGCCCAGGAGTTCTGGGCTGCAGTACGCTATGCTGACATGTGTCCACATTAAGTTCACCATCAATATGGTGACTTCCCAGAAGCTGGGGAGCAGCAGGTTATCTAGACAGGGGTGAGCAGGTTGTCTAAACAGGGATGAACCAAGCTAGGTCAGAAAGTCAAAACACCCACAACCACCCCAAGATCATCCAGTATTTAGGAGAACAGCAGAAATTTAAGGCTTTGTCTCTACAGTATTCTATCTTTTCTAGCCATGATAGTCTTTAGAACCCTCTTTAAAATATTGAAAGGCTTGGGTAAGTGAGAACACTATTAGCAAATTTTCTCCATGCAAAAATGTGATAAAGTGCTCTCAAAAGTACAAAAAAATGGAAAAATATTTACATATCCTCTAGTTTTTTCAAGAGTAAATACATATAAAAAGCAATAGCATTTTAAAGAATCCTAATTCACATCAAGCAAGTGAAAGCATTAGATGGTTTTTAGGATACTACTGAGAATTAATTGAAATGTGAAATCAACATTCATTTCAAATCTCACCAAACGTTCCAATACCTTTTGTAATAGTTAAGCCACCATGTAATGCACAAAAGTCATTTCTTTTCAAATATATTCTGCTACAAAATCAAATGATCAGCCTATGATGCATAAAAAGGTGCTCAGTCTAGGGTCCGGAGATTTAGCTCAGCGGCATAAGTGTCTGCCTGGCAAGCACGAGGTTGTGAGTTTGATCCCCAGTACCCAAAAAGACAAAAAAAATGAAAAAGAGGAGCTCAGTCCAGAACAAAGAACAAACACATAGTTTACTGATCATTAAGTTGGACATGAGCCACCGTCTCTCTGAAAGTCAAGTTTACTGTACCTAGGACACTTCCTCATCATGAAGCCAGTCCTTCTCAGGACCAAGAAACTTAATCTTAGACAGAAATGCCCATTTTAACCATAGTGAATTACGTTAGTCAGTGTCAGGCTACTATAACCAACACACAAGATAATCAATTTATAAAGAGGAAACTTTTATGTAGCTCATGATTTTAGAGGTTCAGGTCAGTATCAGTTCGCCCTTGGCCCTGTAGCAGTGTACTGTGGCAGGAGTATATTGAAGCAAAACTACTCACCTCATGGCAGAGAAGTGAAAAAGAAGACAAGGAAAATGCAGGGACAGGATCCTACAGCCCCCGTCAGAAGGGTGTCCCAATAACCTGAAGACCTCCCTCTAGACCACACCTCCTAAAGACTCCCTGCCTCCCAAAACTGTCACCTTGGAAATGAGTCTTTACACGTGGACCTTAGAGGTGCACGTAGGATGCAAACTATACTAGGGATTTTTCTTCGACAGATTTTCAACATGCTTACTGACTTATTTGGAGACCTTTTCTTAGTGTTTATTGCCTAAAGTTGTGTGCATGTGTGAGTGTGGGTGTGTGTTAGTGTACTACCCATACAGATATACATAGGTGTGTATCTGTCACTTTTACAGCTCTGTACACTTTTAGAGGTTCCTCTCTTATTGCATAAATTCATTCTTGAAATGACTTTGGTCAACTCATTTCCATACCCTGAAATCCCAGAACACCAAGCCAGCTGACCTTTATATTCTGAACCCATTTTAAATACTATCCACCATAGGGCTGGGGATTTAGCTCAGTGGCTTAAGTGCCTTCCTGGCAAGTGCGAGGTCGTGAGTTCGATCCCCGGTACCAAAAATAAAATAAAATAAAATAAAATATTATCCACCATTCCCTGTCACCTGCTCTCTTCTGTCCCATTTCCCATTCTTTTTTTAAGTACAGAAATGTTTTAAAGGGGAATCAGATATCTCTGTTTTTTGCTGGTGTTATTGTCAGTGCTTCACCTGTGTCTAACAAAAAACTAAGGTCATATCGTGCTCTGTCCTCTCTTCCTCCGTTTCATCTGCTGCAAGTGCTGTATTATGAGCTGCTTTACTTGAGTTGACCTTATCTTCCAAGTCTTTGTTGCTGTGGTATATGCTGCTTGGGAATCTGCTCCATTTTCCTGGGGTTTTCCTCCCAATCTGCTCCATTTTCTTTCAGCTTTTTTTATACGAATATTTTTTTTCTTTTTGCTTTACTCAGCATTTATTGGACCAAAAACAAAAAATTACTTTCTTGTAGTCTTCTATTTTTTCCCCTCCTTTTAAAAACATCTAGTTGCTCTAAATTCCTTTGCCCTTTGTGCTCCTTGGCTCTGTCAACTTCCTTTGACTTTCTGCAAACTTTATTCAAGTCGCTTTTCTTAGCATTCATTTGCTAAAATTCACAGTTAAATCTGTGAGTGCTAATATGAATCATCTCCCAAAAGAAACAGATGAATTGTCATTTCTATATATTGATGACTTAAGACCTTTCTGTACATTCTCCCTTTGCCAGACCTAAATGACTTTCACAAATATTTGGAAGTAATTAGCCTCAGATAGCACTGCATTTTTTTTCAATTTGACTGATTACATTCATATTTTAAGTGCTCTCTCATCTTCTAGTAAGCACTGAGTGGGGCTAGAATTTTGTATGCCCCAAAGCTCTCTTTAGCTAGTAGGCAGCAGCTTCCTGGTGCCTGGCATTCTGATTAGACCCACAGAAAGCACTGCACTCCTGTCAGCACCACACGCACAAATATGTTCCAAAACAGGCTCAGAAAACCACTTTCACTTTCAAAAGGGAAGCTGGATCACCATACTGCATGAAGCAGAGAGTAAATGCACATGCAATCAAGTAGTTAATAAACGCCTTTGATAAGTGTTTCGAAGATTCTTGAACACTAGGGAAGAGTTGGGGCAAATGAAAGAAACTGACAGGAGAAATGATCCTGTTGTCAGCTTAATAGAAACATTAACAGGTTTGCAGGCTCAGTCCAGTATAAACTGTAATCACGTATACAGATTGAGAGACACTCTGTCCTGCACATAGTGCTAAGACATTTACTGGGCCAGCTCCTCAGTAATTCAATGAGCAAAGTATTTTTAGCCTTAACCTACAAAGCAGGAAACAAGCTTAAAGTTCTGTAACCAGCCCACGGTTCAGCTGGAGGAAGGCTTTTAAACTGCAGGTGTTGCGCGCTGGCCCACTGCAGCTCACCAGTCCTGTAGCACTGTACCCGGAGCATCCTCCTATGGAATCCAGTGTGCTTGTTTTCTCCCTAACATCTTCTGCTTCTACAGATCCTTCCCTGTTCCTAAACCTTCTACAGCTCCTGGCAAGTTTCAACCCTGGGTGTCAGATTCTCATGTGGGCCAGACTTCTAGTGCCATGTTTCTTTTCTGGGCTCCCTTTGCTCTGTGTCTTTGAAGAAAAGTCATTCTGTTAGACCCAGAGCTCTTACCAGCTCACCCAGACACTTTGCTAAGCATCAAAGTCATGCCTAAGGTATAAGGAATAAAACAAGAGCACACATGCCAGCTGGTCAATTTCTAGAGGACAGTACTTAGCAGCAGCAAAATCCCCCAGATATAGCAATTTTGCAGATTCAACTGCACTGAAACTGGGCCACAAGACCCCACAGTGGTGCAAAATGAGAACCGATGTGATCGGCAGTGGATTTCAGGCTCCAGAAGCAAGCAGTTTCCTGTGTAGATTCACCCTCCTCATTTCATCCACCTCCCAGTAACGGACCCTGGAACTGGCACATTTCAGACACTTCTCACGGTGTTTTGGCAGAGCGTCCTTACATCATCACCGGGACACGTGACTGAAACCCACACACACACCTGCGTGCACTTTGCCCCGCCTTTCCTCCTTCGTGTTTTTCCTTTGATGTTTATTATACCTTGATTCCACTGTCACAGAAACAACACTGTGATCATTGCAATGCCCGTCAATTATTGAGCATTTCTTAGTTTGTGCTGAGCAAGCTACTTCCTGTGATCCCTGGTTAAATCGTCACCACTACTCTGTAGGGAAAGACTCACTATTCACATTTGAAAAACACTGAATATTACTGAAGTCTAAGGAAGCTCAGAGATTTTCCTTGGATGACAAGTCATGGATGTGAAATCCAGATCCAGGGTCACTGTCCCTAAAACTTATGAGTGCTTTCTACTCCAGTATGTGTGCACATCTTTCTAACACGTTCTAGAAAGGACCCGGACTACACGTTCCTTCTAGGGGTCACACTAAGTCACTTGCTCTGAGCTAGAGATGTAACAATACTGATTTCAAGCTATACCACAAGTTTATAATAACCAAAACAGCACAGTACTGTCATTAAAATAAACAAATGGAATAGATCGGAGAAGCCAAATATGAAATCATGTTCTTACAGCTAACTTATTTTTAACAAAGGCACCAAGAACAAACATTGAAGAAAAGGCAGAATCTTCAAAAAATGGTACCAGGAAAACTGGTTATCCTTGTATAGAAGAATGAAACTAAACTCCTTTCTCTCATCATGTACAAAATTCAAATTCTGAATGGATCAAAGTCCTAAATATAAGGCCCACAAATATGAAAGCACTCAAAACATGGGAGAAACAATTCAGATATTGGCATGAGCAAACAAATTTAAATGAGACTCCATAACCACAGGCAAAAATAAACATATGGGATCATATCAAATTAAAAAGATTCTTCTTGTGGAGCATAGTGGTGCACACCTGTAATCCCACTACTTGGGAGGCTGAGGCAGGAAGATTTTCTTGAGTTCAAGGCCAGCCTGCACTACACAGTGAGTTCAAGTCCAGCCTAAACTACATAGAAAGACCTTGCCTCAAAAAAACAAATAAAATAAATCCAGTGGGAAATTATTTTAAAAAATAAATAGCTTCGGGGCTGAGGGCTTAGCTCAGCGGCACAAGTGTCTGCTTGGCAAACTGGAGATCATGAGTTCGATCCCCAACACCAAAAAAATTTTAAAATTTGAAAGCTTCTTGTGAACAGAGCAGGGAGTGGCAGCACATGCCGGCAAACCCAGCACTCTGGACAGCTGAGACAAGCAACCTAGTGATTTAGAAACACGCTGTCTCAAAAAAAAAAAAAAGATTTGGGGACATAGTTCAGTAAAAAAGCCCTGTGCTCAACCCCTAGTTCAACACCCCCAAAACGTTTCACACACAAAAGTAAACTAGCCACAGAGTCTCAAAACAACCTACAGAGACAGGTTTATAGCTCAGTGTCACATCACCTGTCTGGCAAGCGTGAGGTTGTGAGTTCAATTCCTAATACAAACAAAAAAAAAAGACACAAGCTTCAGAGTGGGATAAAATTTCTGTAAGCTATTCATCTGACAAAGGATTAATATTCACACTATATCAGACACTTAACAATTGAAGAGGAAAATGAGAATAATAGTAATAATAAAAATAATTCAGTTTTAAAGGGGGAAATGATCTGAATAGACATTTCTCAAAAATATCTCCAAAGAAGATAAACAAATAGCCAACAAGCATTTTAAAAAGCGCTCGCTAATCATCAGGGAAATGCAAATCAAAACCACAGTGAGGTATTATCTCACCCCAGTTAGAACAGTTATTATTTTAAAAAAATGAAAAATAAGCCAGCCACAGTGCACTTGCCTATAATATCAGAAATTTAGTGACTTAGCAAAATCCTACCTCAAAAAAAGTTTTTTTTTTTTTATTTTTGAAAGACAGTTAATGTAACTCAATACAGAGGCCTGGGTTCAGTCCTAAACACTAGGGGATGGGTGGGGATGAAAATAAATAAATAACAAATGCTGCCAGAATACAGAAAAAGGGGAACTGCTATACTCTGTTGGTGAGAATATAAATTAGTATAACCATTATGGAAAATAGTAGAGAGGTGCTTCATAAAACTAGAAATTGAGTTACCGTATGACCCATCAGTTCCACGAATGGGTTTATATTTAGAGGAAAAGAAATCCATGTGTCAGAGAGTTGTCTACACTCCCATGTTTATTGCAGCACTATTCACAATAGCCCAAGTGTGGAATCAACTTAAGATGGTCAATGGAATCTGTCTTTCTCTAATTCAGCCAAGGTGATCAGAATGCAGAAAATGGACCTGCAGTTAAATGGATAAAGAAAATGCATTATGATACACAATGGAATACTATTCAACCACAAAAAAGAATGAAGTCCCTCCACTATGACAACACACAGGGGTCTAGAGAAGACTACCGTAAGTGAAGGAAGCCAGACACAGAAAGACCACATGTCCTCACTGATACGTGGAAGCGTAAAAAGTTGATCTCATAGAAGCAGGGAGTAGAATAGAGGTCAAGACAGAGGAGGGAGGAGATACTGAGAAAATGGATAACAAGTACCAGAATGCAAGTAGGTGAGAGAACTAAGTTCTAGTGTTCTATACAGCCCAGGGTAAGTATAGTCACAACAACTTAGTGTATATTTTGAAACAGCTAGAAGAGTAGATTTTGAACATTACCAACACAAAGATGATAAAAGTCTGAGGCCATGAAAATTACTGATTCCCCCCGACTTGATCATTATACAATGCATACATGTTTAAAATATCACCCTACACCCAATAAATATGTATCATTTTATGTATCAATTAAAATTTTTAAATGAAAAAGGCAAGAAATTATTTAAAGCTTATTTGTCCTAATGTCTTTTCACTGGGATTTTCCAATCTCCTGTGGAGAACTGGAGAGGAAGCAATTGGCCATCCCTCCTATGTTTCCCCTCTTAAACCCTATGACAATGTCAAATGTCAGCTCCTAAAATAGCCTACCAGGCTAAAAAGGCATCAGACACAGGGCAGACCTAGACTCCATAGGAAGGAGAAGGCTGTCCAGAAAGAAAAAGGAAGTAGCAGAAGAAAATGTGCTGACTTTTTAATGGGGAAAGTGCCCAGGTTGATTTTCTGCATTTCTGATCATCTTGAATGAGTTAGAGAAAGACAGACTCCATTATCCAAAAAAAAATTCACAGCAGCCTCCTCCCGAGGGATTTGGGAAGTCATGAGCTGTTTCTGAGATGCTATCACTATCATATTTCTCTGTGCTCAGTAGGATTGAAAGTCCAAAAAATACTCTTGTCTTTCCTGTAAACATTTCCAAATTTTCAAGAAAATGAGAACATGTTAAAATTTCAATCTAGAGAATTCCATCCGTGCTATCTTTCCAAGCCCAAGGAATGACAAGATTCAGGTGAAAGGGAAATGCAAAGGCAGAAAATTGCCCCTCAAAGAGGAGAGTTCTGAAATGACTAAGGCACTGTGATGAATACCAAAACCTGAACAAAAAGGTGTCAGGAAAAAGGGCTTCTGCTGAAAGCACCTGCAGTACGCACTTCCGGGGGTTCATGTGAAAGAAATCAACCATCTGTAACCAACTTAAATCTCAGACTGTGCTAGCACTGGGCATTCAGCATCCTCTAGGCCTCAGAGGATACCAGTGCTCTAGGCTCTGGAAGTCAGATGGGGCCAGAGCAAAGTGAAAGTCGGCCAAGGCTTAGCAAAGTTTTGGCAAGCAACCACATATGGGAATCTGAGCTTCCCTTTTGAGTTTCCTGGGTCTGGGACCTGGAAAGTATCATTTGCTGACCACGGGTCTCACCAGTTAAAGGTACACCACCAGGTCTCCTCTTTCACAGATGATGAGTTTAATGCAACCTATGTGCTCCTGCAAGCTTAGCAAGCTTTCTTTTCCTTACTAAGGGATTTATACCAGGGAAAAAGCAGAATCATAACTAGGCACGTACAGATACCTTTTGAAATAACAGACTATTCCATTGGCTTAATATTACACAGTATTTCCAGATTCACACTAAATAATAAGTCATAGGGCCAACAATAAAGAATAATATCAACATAGTCTTTCAGAAAGATTTTACCCTATTACGTATGTGTAAACATGAACAGCCTTGTAAATTTTGCCTACATTTGAGATGTTCCTATAAAGAAACAAATTATCCAACATGATTAATGTTTGTTAAAAATAAATTCCCCTTGCTTACACAAAATAAGTTAATAAAGAAAGTGTGCAAATAAACATCTTTGCAAGGTTCTAACTCAATCTCAAAGACAACTCTATTTAAGGAAGGCTCTAGATGTGTCTCAAGTGCTGTGTGTGATTACTGATTCCCTGCCACGTGCTCAGGCTTTTACCAGACTGGATGAGAAATACCACTGCTTGCTACACCAATACTTCTAATGCTCTCGCACTTCTGGCAATCACTCTGGAATTTACTTCAGCTGATTTAAAGAACTGGCGAACAAGAATTTTATCTGAATTGTCATCACCCTTGAGCAACTGGTCAGGCTAAGATGTCCTAAACTGGGAAAGGCGTGTCAGTGAGATGTGCCAGGTGTCCCATCACTCAACACACCCACTTCACACAGTGACAGGATCAGCCCAGGGGCCGCGCTGCTGGGCAGCACTGCAAGATGACCCCAACGGTCTCTACACAGACTGATAAGGACTGATAAAGACTGATAAGGACGTGTGAAGGGCGTGCACTGGATGCCTCTCCATCTGTGCCTCCACTTGGATCCTGACTGATGAAGCCCACACACAGCAACAATGAAATACTAAAGCAGCAAAGCCCCAGGTGAGAGCACTTTTTTGTAAAAGGGACACTTTCTAACAGCAGATGCTGCAGCAGGGGACCAATCAATAATGAAAGAGAAAGAAGAATCATAGAAAAGGTTAAAGTAGAGAGTTTGTGAGCAACAACAAATATGTCATCCTGTCATCTCCAGACCAATGAAAGTCTTTCCCTGCAGTGTGAAGCAGGAAGGGCTAGGAACCTGAGGAACCCCTTTTCCGCCACTCTAACAGTCATTGTGGGGGCATCTTATAGAGTGCATGTACACCCAGTCACATCTTCTGATTTTGCACCAATTAATGCGGCACAAAAAATAGGAACAGAGATGACAAGAACTATAGAAAATGATGAAGGTTGGTCAGAGCAGGAGGACTCTAAACCTGAACTCTGGATCACCACAGGCAGATGTCAGGATCCTGAAGTGAATTAACTCCAGTCCAAAGAGGCTGTGACTAGACATGAGTGACTACAGATCAGAGGAGCACAGACAGCCAAAGAGGAACACGTTCCCTGACACCTCACCGAGTGTATATATGTGCACACGTACATGCTTGTCTCCCACCATGACCACAGCAGGTTTCTGGAGCCCCAACAGATACTCTGGTGAGGATTTGTCTCTAGGCTCATACTCAAGGAATACCAGCATTAACTTTATGTTTTAGTTTAATGCATCCAAATATGCTTTCACAAACTAACCGTCAAAAAGTTAGCTGGCCACAGTGGAACACACCTGGAATCCAGCACTCTAGCGATCTCAGGCAGGAGGATTGCGAATGGGCAACTTAGCAACTCAGCAAGACCCTGTCTCAAAATAAGACACACACACACACACACACACACACACAAACAAATGGGCTGGGGCTGTAGCTCAGCACAAAGACCCTGAGTTTAATCCCAGGAAAGTATATAAATGGCGTTTACATATGTATTCTCAACCAATTCATTCCTTACATTAACTCTGTGCTTTAAAATCTTAGAATGTGCTGTAGATATTAGGATGCCCCATTCATCTTGAAATACTCTACATTTTTATATTAAGACCACATTTCACATTTTAACTGAGTGGCCACTTTCCTGACTTCCCAAAAGGATAAACCAAGTTCACAGCACCCATCACAGAATTAACCATCCTGGACACAGACTGTCATACTTGTCACTTGTACTGAGAACCATGAAGTCTGGTCCATGTGGGTGCATAGTCTATAATTTAGGTCCAGGTTCATGAAGGTAAAAAACAGATGGCCGAAAAGGGGCGATCCTCTTCCTGGCTGAAACATTAGACCCAGCAAAAAGCCAGTGCCATGGGTCAGGGCAGGGCTCTTGTCCTTTCACAGCTGCCCATTGTCTGGTACAGTGACTTCCGATGAGGTTCCCGCAAGGAGGGGGAGAGCAGGGCTGTTTATGGAAGACACCGTAGCTCCTTATTGATGAAGACCACTCCACCAGGGATTCTCTTACACTGCCACAGATGTGCCCCCAGCAGACTGGAACTGTCTCCAGAAACAGTTTACAAAAGGTATCGTTTGTAAAGGAGAGACTTCAAGCTGAGTAACTAGTGTAAGGTAGTGCTCAGGGTCGAGGGTGATTTTAGAACCACCTGGAAGGTATATTTTCAGTACCCTTAAAGACAAGATGGTTAAACGGTCTCATATTGATTGAGATCTAGAATCATTGTGAGAAAAGCAGATTAAAAAGAACCCAATTATTAAAACCTCACACAGTCTTAGAAATTTCCAGGCTCAGAACTACATGGTTCATAACACTGTTTCATCATGAGAAGATACCATCTGAAAAAAGGTTTTTTGCTTATAAACTTCAACGTTTTAGCCAGTGATAAGTTCATTCAAAAGGCACAGTGATTCTCTAAAGATTGATTCTAAGAAGAAAAAGGATTTCGTTTCTCTTTTCCCCCTGTGGTTTTGCACTATCTTCAACATGAATAACTATACTCACTTTAGCAGAGGCCCTCAAACGCCACTTGAGTGCCTGTAGTAAAGAAAAGTCATTAATAACCTTCATTCTTAGATACTTGTTTTTCTGTTCTCTCATATTAAAGGAAAAAATCCCAGCCTGGGATGGCCTTGCCTCAAGATAAGGGAAAAAGATGAATATTCATTCCACAGGTGTAAATTTGGGCTATAAATTTAATAACCTTTGTTTTGTTTTATTTTGAAGCTTTTCTATGTTCAAGTTCTAAATCCTAGGAGGTAGTTTGATATCCCAAATCCCTCAATTTCTAAAATCTCTAGTGTCTTATTCCAAATCAAGTGTTCAAGTTAATTATATCCCCTAGCTCCTGTTAAACAGGGAAAATTCTTTAGAGACAGTGTTATTTGAATAAAACTTGTTAGAACTGTTTCATTGGAAGTATTGTCCTGGGTCCCACGAGAAGAGGCACATATGTGTTAGGAAATGCAGCTGCCTGAGCTTATGTAATTATTCAGTAATCTGTACAATGTTGCATTACCAAAATGGTGTATCTTCCTCAAAATTCAATATGTAAATTAATCAGTATATAAATTACTTTTAAAATACCCACACATATTCTGGCTGAGGTAAAGTGGCTTGCAAAGACCATAGATTTTATATTATTTCAATTGTTTTATATGAAAAATTGAGCAGCATTGATAAGGCCCCATTTAAAAAGGAGCCTCTATTTAAAAATAAGGACAATTCCTTCTACTTAAACCAAACAGCCTAATAAACTCAGCAAAACTTCAGGATTTACTGCTCTGAGCCTATTTAGCACAGAAACATAGAAATTTTCGGTTCCATCAGAGGTCAAACGGTAGAGACCAGGAGGTATTAAGTCCCACGGGCACCTCTCAACAGAATGTCCCATCCCAGCATCCCTGCTTTTCTGCTTAAACCTCTCCAGGGAGGATGACCCAACAACATACTTAGCCCATGCTGGCTCAGCTGGTCAGTGTCCTTCCAGGGGCAGCTTCATGTGACAGAAACAGACTGGAGGGCCCACTGGGAAAGGTACAGGCAGTTACGGAGTTACAAGCCAGGCAGGCACTCACACAGGGCGCGTGGATGCTGAATCAGACCAAAGGCAGGGTTGGGAGACCTGCAGCGGGAGTGACCTTAATAAAACCACTTACCCGGCTTAACCACAGTCACCTTATCTGTAAATGGCTGGGGACGGTGATAACTCCTATGTTTCTTCCTTTACCACAAGAGGACCAGTTACATAATTCATAAGGCCCAGTGCAGTGTTCAGAATTATTAAGAATTTCAAAAGGCTGAGGATGTAGCTCAGTAGTAGAGCACTCACCTGGCAAGTGTGGCCCTGGATTTAGTCTCCAGCATTGCCTCCCCCACCCCCCCAAAAAAGAATTTCAGTGCAGCAATACAAGAGTATTAAGCCAAGTGCAGGACCCCACTTGAGGTACTCGGTTTAACACCCTGGTGTTCAGCCAATCTGAAGCCACAGGGAGGCGCAGCCCCTTAATCTGCACTCATTAACCAGCCCATTCTGCCACAACCTAGAGCACTTCTGTGTGTGTCCTCTCTGCTCGCACATTGTCCATGGCACCTTACACTGTCCTCTATTCATAAATCCCCATCCACCCAAACTAAAGGCAGATGTAGTTGCTTCAAACAATTCTAAGAGGTAATCATGTTCAGATCCACAGCTCAGACATTGTAAGGTTTGTCTATACCTCCTTTAATTTACCCACCTTATGGTTCCCCTAAGGAGGAAACAGGATCGAAGCAAAAAACTAAAGCCTGCAAGCTCCCCAGGTCAACTTTGCTACCAGGACAGTGCTCCCCAGAGACCACCTCCCATGTATCAGCCTGTGGATCTAATTTACCTCACATGCCCCGCCCGCTAGCTCCAAAAAGTGATCCTATGTCTCCTTGTCATTGGAGTGTACAGGTCACTAACTTAGAAATAGCTGCGAGAGATGTGGAGAGGTTTGTTAGTTGCTCTGGGAAAGAAGTTTTGTAGCCTCTATGAGCGAGAAATGAACTTCCTTGGGAGCAGCTGCTTGTCACTTGATTGCCAGTAAATACTGCAGTCACCTTACTCCTCAGCCCAGATAAAGCCAGCTGCCGACAGGTAAGCAAGCCAACACCATCACAGAAAAGGTGAGTGGTCCTACTGCATTCAGTGCATCCTGAAGCCAATCTACTCTCTCTCAACATGTTTAATAATAAAATGAGCGGATAATGTAAAGCACATCTCGAAGAGAGCTAAAAAGATGACTGTCCCAAAACCTATCTCAGACATTCGGAATATAGTTACAGCTCAATTTAAAATTCACAATAAGACCATGTCCCAGGAAGCTCATTATAAATACGCTCGCTGAATCCGCCTAACCCATTCAACACACGCTGGCCCAGCCACACAGCACACTGGTCCCCTCTTGATCTCCAGGCTAACTGGAAGATGTGGCTCCCTCTCACTGCCTGGTATCCTTAAAGAGGACTTTGCGGCATCCTATCAGTGCTAGAAAAAAAGTCAAAATTCAAAATCTGAAGCACAGTTTCTACTGCAAATGAATCACAGCATCATGGTCATAAAGTTGAAAGGTCATAAATCAGACCATCTCAGATCTCAGACCCTCCCCTCAGGCCGTGGTTCCTGTGCCACTCAAAGCCCAGTGCTGCTCAGAAGGGCAAGTCCAGGCCCACTTAGGACAGAATCATCACAAGATCCCCATACCCTCTGGTCACATAAATAACACTGGCAATACAGTTTATAGATCCCCATACACATTGATCATCACACTCCTTTACACCATTAGATTTGGTTTTCACAACCCCTAGAGGAAAAAGGACCCTGGTGCCATTTCACAGACAAAAATGGGATCCTGGTTTCCCATAGTCGGACAGTTTGTCCAAGGTCCCACAGTTACAGGAAAGTGGCAGGACACTGGAACCCAAATCCATGTCACCTGTACCCAATCATGCGTTTTTGGCAGAAGGGAGGTTATTTTAAAGCCCTGCATGGTCTTCATTATTCCTGATTAGCCCATCTTTGATTTAATTCAGCCTTGTGAGCAGCTGGGGAAAAGCCCTAACAAATCCCACTTCCTCTGGCCAACAGCTCTCTCCTCCACATTGTTCTCAGTATTGTCACACTTCCCCGTTAGTCACTCCCAAGTCAAGAGCTGGCCACGGCCAGCTGCAGACATGCTCCACTAGCTCCCCTGTGTGCAGCAGCTCCTCATGGGGCCCAGGCATGACACCGTTCTCCTCTGAGGCCCAAAGGAGGCCAGGATCTGCAGGCCAACAAGCCTCAGGGGACCTCCCACACCACCTGTTATTGTGACCATCACGGCTTAATCAGTTTGTTTTGATCAGAGTGTTCCAAAGAGGAAATAAAGCCTTTTTTTTTTTTTTTTTAAGGCAGAGCCACTTGCCCCTCTGAATTTTTGGAATTCACTGTCCTCTTCCTAAAACCCACTGGAGGGAGACTCGAGTGAAGAACACTGCCCACGGGGAATGTATTCTCTTATTGGGAGGGAGGGGTGAAAATAGAACAAGTGCTCCTCGCAGCTTTTTTCAGCTCCTCTATCAGGAAGACCTGGAAAGACCTAAAAGCAACAGCGGGTAACTGCTAGGCCTTAGGGTTTTCTACCTAATAAAAAGGAGGAGAAAACCCTAACAAACTGATGAGAGCGCATGTAAGAAGACATGTTACTGTATTCATGTTATTGTATGGCCAGCCTTGCTCTTCCCCTCAAAACAGATGTTAATCTGCACCCCCAGTATCTCAGACAGTGACCTTCTTGGAAGATAAGATCTTGGCAGAAGTGAGCCAGTTAAAATGGGATGTCATAAAGGCAGGCCCTAGTGCAGTATAACAACTGTTCTTTACAGGGGGAGGTTTAGGGGCTGGGGAGGCAGCTCCGTGGTAGAGCTCTTACCTTGCATTCACAAGGCCCCGTGTTCAATCCCCAGTACCACACGCACAACAGTAATAATAATTTTAAAAATAATAAATCACAGGGGAAATTGGAGGCACACATCTCAGAGAACTCCATGTGATGATGCAGACCCAGTTCTACATGCCAAGGAAAGCCAGAGATGGCCCACCAAATGCCTGAAGCGAGGGGAGAGGCAGGGAACATTCTCTCCCTCACAGCCCTTATAAGGAGCCAAATGTATGGATGTCTTGCTCCTGGATTTCCAGCCACCAGAACAAAGAGATGATAAATTTCTACTGTTTAACCCACTTTATTTGTTACTGCAGCCCCAGCAAACTAATGCAGTTGATATCTCAGCACAGCTTCCTGGATGAGCCCTGCCTGGTTGGAACCTTCACCATGGAGGTTCCTTCCGATCTGCACGTGGTTGGTTCCACTCAAGCAGCCCCCCAACCTCCAGGCCACCACTTCACATCCTCCTCACCCTCCTGCACTGGCCAACACCATCCCCTCCTTCACCACTCACCCCATCACCAGATTTATTTTCTCAGTGGAATGTCTCACACTTTTATCCAGACGTTCATAGGTTTAATAACTTTCCCCCTACTTCTCCAAGCTCTGTAAAACTAGCCTTCTTTTCTGTCTGTCATAGCCATGGATCATAGTAGAAGCTGAATAATTCCACATTTCTAAGCCAAGGGTCTGTTATAGTTTGGATCCTAAATAACCTTCAGGAGCTCTTGTGCTGAAGGCTTGGTCCCCAACGCAGCATTGCTCACAGGTGGGGCCTTTAGAATGTGATCAGATCATGAGAGCTTAAACTCATCAGTGGATTAATTAATTGATGAATTCATAGATTAACTGGCTATTGTTACATGGTGGTAACTTTAGGAGGTGGAGCATAGTTGGAAAAAGTAGAGTCCTTGGGAGAGTCCCTTGAAGGGTGTATCTTACTCCTGACCTCCTCTCCCCATTTCTTCCTTCTCCCTCAGCCCCCTCCCCTTCTCACTCTTTCTCCCCCCACCTCTACTTCCTGAAAATGATAATGAACATGTCTTTCTTCTAACTCATCACAGGCTCTGAAACAACAGAAACAAGTGACCATGGACTGAAATCACAAGCCAAAATAAATGTTCCCTTCTATAAACTGATTTTCTCAGTTATTTTTGTCACAGTAACAGCAGTCTAGTGCAGAACACAAATATAAAGGAAGTATGAAATTTAAGAATGGGAACTTTCATTCATATTTGCTCATTCAGTTTATCCTGGAAACATTTATTGAGACTACAAGTGCCTAGAACTCTCCAAGACTTTAGAAATTCAGCTGAGCACAGGGGCACATGCTTATAATCCCAGCATTTGAGAAGCTGAGGAAGGAGGATCACAAGTTCAAGGCCAGCCTGGGCTACACAGTGAGCTCAAACCTAGCCCGAACTGTATAGAAACATGCTATCTCAAAAAGCAACACAAAACAATCCAAAGAAATTCCAAAAAATTTGAAGCCTTGCCCATTCATAAGCACATGAAATGTCCAAATTTATCCAATGCTATATATTTCTAGGAAACTGTACAACCTGCAGCACCTGAAACTGCCTTCAGCATTATCACTTTATCCCTACCCTCGGCCTTCATGCAAAACAAGACTCCAAATGCTTCCACATACCTCTGCCAAAGCCCAAACTCACTAACTCTAGGGGAGCCTCAGGAAAGCCTCAGAGGTTTCAGTCCCCTATGTCCCTAATCTACCTCCAAGCTGTGTCTCTCTCTTCTTACCTTCAGACAACAAGATGCCATCAGAGACAAAACTGGCTTGAGAATAGGACGGACATTTGTGATGGGATTATAATCCCAAATATTATGTATTGTAATCCAAGTATTGTAATTCCTTTTCCAATCTTCATCACAACCCAAAAGGTTATATTTGTAATCCCATTGAGAGTTACTGGAATCCCGGCAAGTTAGTTCCCAATCTACTACCTCCAATGCAACCCACAGCGAGAGTAAAGGCACCAAGACTTATTCCAAGTTAAGGGCAGCTAGGGGGTCCTAAACCCAATCCCAATGAGGATGTGCAGACCAAAGCCCTAATCCAAGGCCTCTCCCAGAATTTATTATCTTGTGAAGAAGGGGGTAGCTGGAGGTTGAGTGACAGTGAGAATGGTGGGAACTACATGAGTAGCTGGAGCTGGCTGGCCAGCAGGGAAAAAAGCATCTTTGCAAAATGCAGGGAGAATGACACGGAAGAGGGTCAATCTGCATAACACAATTAAGGTAGCAACTGAATTGCTTTTGGAGGCTGTTGCTTCAGTTTCTGATGTGTAAACTTTTGTGCCCTGAGGACTCATAGCCTCTTTATTTTGAGGCTCATACCCAGTTGACATTCCTGAAGCTGACTCGCTCTGCCATCCTACTGTGCTCATATCTTTTATAGAGAGCACTATGTGAGCAAACAGGAGACATCTGATGTCTTTAAAGATGACATACCAGTACCTCAGGCTAGACTTATTTGCAATGCATAGAAGCAACTGAAAACAGAAGGAAATATCATAGTCAGCTCTGTACATATCAGTATAAGGAAATAAGCCTCATTACAATCAATGTTGCAGCAACTGTTCTACATTCAAGGGGAGTTGTTCAAATTGTCTCCTATATGATGGTACTTAGGTGAGCTTCAGAACAGCTGCATAAGGTCAGTGTCTCTTGAGTTTGAAACCTGAGCTAAATGGCAGTCCATATTCAGTTGGCTCCAAGGCAGGGTGGCATGGCGGGGCAGCAGTCCATGGCAGCTGCAAACAGCAATGCGGAAACCCTCAAGAGAGAGAGACACTCCTTCTTCCCGCTGTTACATCATATCCTGGCTCCACCCCTAGGCGGGTGTAGCACTCACACCACTAATCCAAGTGTTAGACAATGAACCAATCACAAACGCATAATTGCATGAGGCTTGGGGACCACTGACATAAACCTTGACAGTGGCACAGGAGGCAAATCTAAGAAAAAGGACACTTTGGACTCAGGGCTGTTTGTGTTGAGAAGTCACTTCCAAGTCCCTGGCAGGCATGCTACAAAGCTAATGCCACAGAAGGTTCAGCCTGAGGAAGCCCTTGCATAAGCCCCCAGGGCCAAGGCAATATGCTCCCCTAGAAAAGCCCACATTTGAAAGGCAAGAAACCTCAGTAGGTCACCCTGGCATTGTTGAGGACACACTTTACCTACAATTGAGGTGCCTGAAACCCTGTGTTCATTAGACTCATTCAGATGTGTGTTCTGAGGACAATCATCCTATGTAATTTAGAAGTCCCCGATAATGCCTCTATCAGCCTCCATTATTCTGGGCTTCCTTTCCCAACTATATAGTCCAAACCCAATTTTCACTTACCTTAGAAGCCATGTCATGAGAAAACTTACTTAAGAACTTTCAGAAAAATTTCCACTTAACTCACAAATGTACTTAGAGCAGAATTTGTCAAGGTTTGCTCTCTTGGCCTATGAACTTCAGCATTGCCTGGGGCCTTGTTAGAAATATACATTCATGCACAGCACACACACACACACACACACACACATCTATTAAATCAGAAATTCTCCAGAGGACATCCTGCATGTTTTTACAAGGTCTTCCCCTGATCCTGCTGCATGCTTAACTTTGAGAACCACTGACTTAAAAGACTTCTCTTCCCCATAGTAGGTGAAGGTAAATATATACACACATGTGAAATCTTTGAGTGTCATCCGAATATAGAATATTTTTTCCCATTCAGCACAAGCTGGCCTTTTTCTATTGAAGTGGGGAAAAAAAAAAAAAAACATAGGGTAGAATTTCACTTCATGGATTGTTTTCAGATTTGTTTTTCTTGGAGTATAGTCTTTAAGCAAATATAACAGAGCAGAAAATGCCCTGGGAGATATTTTAAATACCTCATCACTTTGGCAAAGAAAGACATTTTCTTTGTCCTTCAGTCACTTCCAAAAACCCGAGGCAGCCAGAACGCTCCTCTGGTAAGAGGCTGTGGCCTCCCAAGCCGCGGCTGCTCCAGGGCGAGAACCATATCAGCGTTTCCTGAGATCCAAGCCATGTTGGAACTTGGGGTCCTGGGAAAACAGGCAGCCAGCATGCCGCTCTGGTGGGTGGCTGTGAGCCTACCGGTGCGTGGGCTGAGACTCAAACATCCATCTCATCATTCCCCCACACACACTAGCAAATGAGAGCCAGAGATCTGAGCATCTCTTGCGAGTTTGACTATATGCAGTATTGCAAATAAGGGAGATTTTCTTCTGCCATCTCTTTGAAGGCAAATATTTTTATCACTGTTTTTCTCTATTGTGATCAATGGTATTGCTCTATTCAATATTCTGTTTTTATAGTTTGGATATTTCCTTCGATATTGCTCTACCTGATTGAAGGAACAACTATTGTGAAGAAAACCAGATGTACTATTGTGCCTATTGCTGTTGTCCCAGTAGCCTGCTGTGAGGTTCTGTGCCAATTTCACTGCACTGCCTCAGTTGGCTATGTCCTGTCTGTATTTTACTACCTTCAAAATAAAATGAGTAAATAAATAAATACATAAATAAAATAAATAATAAGAAATAAGAAAAAATTTTAAAAAGTAAATAACAACAACAAAACAGATCAGTAAGGTACCACGCAACCTGAATCATGATATAACTAAACAGATAATTGTCTTAAAAAGCAAAAGGAGAAAAAGAAAGTGCTCTAAAGGATATAACTGCATGTATATTTAAGTGTGTAGGATTGATAACCATGTTGCTAAGTTTTTGTGGGATCATTGAACAGAACTGTTTGCAGCCTCACTGTTGGAATGTCCACTTTGTATGCTTTAATTTTGTAACTTGAACAACTATATCCAAGAAGTCAATATGTAATGTATCAACTAGTGATTTCTTACTGCTTATTTTTTTTTCAAATTCTATATTGTTTCTACACTTTTTTCTGTTTTGCTTTTTTTCCCCTCTCTTTAAATAAAAATTTTTTGAAAAGCCCTATGGGGCTGGGGATTTAGCTCAGTGGCTTAAGTACCTGCCTTGCAAGCACAAGGTCATGAGTTTGATCCCCAGTACCAAAAATAAATAAATAAATAAAATAAAAAGCCCTGTGACAGTGCGTAGCTCCGGTCAGACATCTTGCACCGTGTACAGTAGAAAGTGGACCTGTTGTGTGGTTTATCCCTTCCAGGGCTGGCTCCAATAAAACCGTTTCCAAGATCCAGTAAGAAAGGAAGTTGGTGACAAAAGACAACCACATAGTCTGTAACAAAGACAGAGATAAATACACTCAGCTCTCTCTGGTCACTCTAATTTAAAATAAGAATGCTGGGTACACAGCTCTTCTTGTTGAAATTATGGAAAGCCATGTCTGGCATGAGAAAAATAGCAAGTAAAACAGAAAATATTTCTAATGTATGATTCTCTTCTTTTTTCTCATAAAAAAGTAAACTGAAGATCAGGATTTTTTTCTTTCAGAAATCTGCCATGGAGGGCCAAGTGTGGTGGCACCCACTATAATCCCCGCTGTTGGGAGGCTGAGGCAAGAGGATCATAATAAATTCAAAATCAGCCTGAGGTTTGGCAGGGGGGACCAGCCTGGGCTACATAGTAAGAGTTTGTCTCAAAAAACTAAAAGATATTAACATTGATAATAATAATAGCTAATAAATAAATCTACCCATGAGGCTGGGGAGAGAGTTAGTGGTAGAGTGCTTGCCTAGCATGCATGATGCTCTGGTTCAACCCCCCAGTACCAAACACAAAACAAACAAACAAACAAAAATCAGCCAGTGGCTTCATGGTTTTCATTAAAAATCAGGTGGCCTGGTTGAAAACTTAAGAATTTGAGAGACTCTAAATCTCACAAAGGATATAAAGATACATTTTGTTCAAACTACTAGACTTTTTTTTATTTTAAAGAGGAAAAAAACTATAAAAACTAATGAATGATACAGAATTTCAAAGCAAGATAACAGGAAATTAACAATGGTTAATATACTGCACATTATTATCTTCAAAGTAGTTGTTTAAGGGCCAAAGATTTAGCTCAGTGGCATAAACACCTGCCTAGCAAGCACAGGTTGTAAGTTCGATCCCCGTACCAAAGTAGTTGTTCAGATTACAAGACATATATAAACAATATAAGAACTGTTTTTTTAGTGAACTAAAGGAAATCAGTAATATGACTATCTTAGCTCTCTTTTGTATATACACTTTTTTCTTTTGCCTTCTTTGTTTCTCCTTTTACCCATCCCAGCTGTTCTTTCTTTTTTCTTTCCCTTTTACAATATCTATTATAAATTTTGGATCTTACTTACTTTTTCAGCTTCTTACACTAGGAAGACAATACAATGTTTATATGTATGAGTTTGACTTATTTCACTTATGAATATTGTCTCTAGTTGCATTCGTTTACCTATAAAGGCCCCAAGTTTTGCCTTCTTTATAGCAGACAGAATTCATTATATAAAAATACCACACCTTTTTATTCATTCCTCAGTTGATGGGCACTTGGGTTGTTTCCAAGATCAAGCTATTACAAATTGTGCTGCTGTAAATACAGGTACATACATATCACTGTGGTATAATGTTTTTAATTCTTCTGGGAAAATATCCAGAAGGGGAATAACTGGGTCGGATGGAACCTCTAATCCTAATTTTTTTAGGAATCTCCACACTGATTTCCACTGTGGTTGTACCAGCCTACACTCCCACCAATAATGGAGAAGGGTTCTTTTCTCCCCATAGCACCTCCAACATTTGTTATTGGTTGATTTCTTGATGACAGCCATTCTTTCTGGGGTGAGATGGAATTTTAATTTGCAGTTCTCAAATGACCAATGATGTTGAACATTTTTTCATGTATTTTGTTTGCCATTTGTATTTCTTCAGCTGAGAAGTGTAAATTCACCTCAGATACCCATTTTTGGATTGGGTCTTTGTATTTGGGGGCCTGATTATTTTCAGCTCTTTATATGTTCTAGACAGAAGTCCTTTTAGACTTATTTAATAAGGATGTTCTGTTAAGTCTTTTTTTATGTCTGATTTCAAGCCGATTAGTTGCCATTTAAGTATGTTAACATTAATCAGTGAAAGGGGGGAGCTATTGTGTTGCTAAGTGTATCCCACAATTATTTAAATACTATTAAGAAATTGCCTCTAGGAGCCAGGGATTTAGCTCAGCAGCGCAAGTGCCTGCCTGACAAGTGCAAGGTCATGAGTTCAATCCCTGGTACCGAAAGAAAGAAAGAAAGAAAGAAAGAAAGAAAGAAAGAAAGAAAGAAAAAGAAAGAAAGAAAGAAAGAAAGAAAGAAAGAAAGAAAGAAAGAAAGAAAGAGAGAGAGAGAGAGAGAGAAAGAAAGAAAGGAAAAAGAAAGAAAGAAAGAAAGAAAGAAAGAAAGAAAGAAAGAAAGAAAGAAAGAAATTGCCCCTGTAAATTTTATGGCATGAGTTGCCATTTCTCATTCTTCTGGAAAATTCATCCTCTGTGGAATAATGTTCTCTACATGGGGAATTTTTTTTTTTAAATTTTAGCAAATTGAGGGAAGCTTCCTGTTTTGCAGCAAAGTTTAGCTATGGTTTTCAAGGACCCAATCTGGGGACAATATATACCCTAAACAAGGAACGAAGGGTGAAGGGAAAGAGTGACAATCAGGTTTTAAGCAGAGTGAGAAGAGAGTGAGGAATGAAGAAAGAAGAGGCAAAGCACACAGGAAAGTATGGGCCTCCTAGGCACTTGCCCTGGTGGTGGGCTCTTTCCATAAATCTGTCTACACCCCTGCTGATTCCTCTGCCCCTCCAAGGAGACATCTTATGTTCTACTTACGTTTGATTCTATTGTTAAAAGTTGCCTCTTGCCAGAGAAATTAAGTGATATTAATTGTCTGTTTTGCAGTGCTGAGGATGGAACGACCTCACTCACGCTAAGCAAGCACCCTACCACTGAGCCACTCTCTCTGCTCCTGACAGTGTAATTTTTTTCTTTTTTTTTTTTGTACCAGGGATCGAACTCATGACCTTGCGCTTGCAAGGCAGGCACTTAAGCCACTGAGCTAAATCCCCAGACCCTGACAGTGTAAAGTTTTAAAATCCCAACCACATAAAATCTAAAATAATAAGGTATGCAGATTTCTCCAAAATCTAAATGAAAAAAGAAAAATCCAGCATACATGCAAAATTGGGAAAGGCAAGGAATCTATGAAGAAGTTATTTTATTATAAGAAAACTAGCGACAACTCTGCTTATAATTCTATAATGAATGATTTGGGCAGATAATACATATTGCTTCAAGAAAAGCAGAACATTTTAAAAGATGGGTAATTGTGAAAGAAATGAGCAATACTATTGATGAACTACCTCCTCAAAAAGCTCTGATCCAGACAGTTGTATAGCAAAATTCTTATTGTTTTTTGAAAGAAAAAGAAAAAAAAAAACTCATGCTATACAAATTCTTACAGAAAAATCAAATAAAAATTTTCTGTTCATTTTATGACCCAACCATAACCCTGATACTGTAACTTAACAAGAAGACAAAGTAGAAAACTGCAGACTAATCCCGCTTATAATAGGACACTAAAACTCTAACTAAAGTAATACTTTCAGTGTGGCAACTCAGCAAATAAATAAATGGCCAATTATAGATTTCTTTACACATACAGATGGTTAAATATCATAAATCACTTCAAGGACATAGGAAAAAATTGATAATTATTTCAATAGATATCAAATGTTTAATAACCAATCATGAATTTTTCAAAAGTGCTAGTAAACCAGTGAAGTATATTACAATAACAATCCAAATATTTATTAGATCAACAGTCAGTGTTTTCATTCATGGAAAAATGTCTGCAGGTACCCCTATAAAAATCGACTGACAAATAAATAAGGAACAAAAAAATTCATGGCTGTATTTAATATCATATGCACTCATAAATATCTGTTTGTGTACTCTAGCTGATGTGATAGTACACAAAAGTGAATAGAAAGTAGACAAAAAGATAAAATTTCCTTCCAATGTATAACTGCCTCTTTAGACCACATAATACAGGTACCATATAAATGAACAAAAACATAAATTAAGATTCAGTAATATTTATATTTTTACATTACTATACATGTATATGCATACAAAATTGAATAAACAAGGGCCAGGGTTTAGCTCAGTGGCTTAAGCACCTGCCTGGCAAGCGCAAGGTCGTGAGTTCGATCCCCGGTACAAAAAAAAAAAAATTGAATAACAATGTGATAAAAATATCCAATTCATAATAACGTTACACATGATCTATACATATAACTTTAATTAATACTGTGCAAGACAAGCAAAGAAAGTATAATACTTTATAGAAGAACATAAAAAGAAAATCTAAATCAGCATGTGTTTTTTTAAAGAGATAGCAGCTTTTCTCAAAAGGAATCTACAGGTTCAAAATATCTTCAAATGAAAATTCTAGCATTCGCATTCTTAAAAATACGACTTTGGAGAATTCAGGTTCCAAGTATGATATTCCACTGTGATCTACTCAAGCAAATGCCCAGAAGAAGTCAGCATCATGGGCAACATTTCCTGAGCTGTAACTTGGAACAAACAGCAATTCCCCTTACTGGCTACCACAGTTCTGTGCGCACACAAAGCACCTGGCCAGCATCTGAAGGCACTGGCAGGGGCTCAGGTGCACCACACCAGGAATGAGACCAGCTGGTGCCAGCAGGGAGCAGAGACTGCTCTGAGCGAGTTGTCCTCAGCTGGTCTGTAACTTCACAGGCAGCTACAGGCCACCCCATGAAAAAGTGAATGGAGAGCCCAGCCCGAGGCTTTCAAGGAGAAAGAGCCCAAAATGACAAGAAAATGTGTGCCAGGCATACCCATACCTTCCTGGCCGCTGGTTGGCTGGGGAGGCCCCCACCCTTTGCTCCTTTTGGTCCTTCCCCTCTGCCATCCCCTTGGGGTTGGGCCCTCTGCTGGGGATGTACCAATTAACCCCACAGTAGGGGAAGGAAGGAGGGCATTGGAATTTCACACTCCTGTGTTCTAGATTCACTTTAACACTTACGCTTTCAATTTTTTTGTTTTTTTAAGAAAAAAATAAATATATTTTGAGTTTTGGGGGAGAAGGAAATTTTTGTTTTCCCTTTGGTTTTGATAAAGGGAGGTGTGTGAGTGTTTAAGTGCAATAGCCCCAGGTTTGCCCATTTGGGGCAACTATTTAAGAGGGGGTGTCCCATCGCTGGGGTGCTTCCCCCATCCCTTTCCCCTTTTCTGTGAGGAATTAAGGTGCTATAACTTTTTAAAGCTTTTAGGCTTTGAGGTCTAGCCCATTTTTATCCCCAAGAGAGAGTTATTCAGGGAGAAGGAGAGGAAAAGGAAAACTTCCTTCTCCTCCTTCACCTTTAGCTTCTTGAAAATGGGCCCTTGCCCAATAAATCCCGTTTTATAAATGTGGAAAAAAGGAAGAGGAGAAGAAGGAGAAAGAGAAAAAGGAGGTGGAGGAGGAGGAGGAAAAGAAAACGTGTGCCAGGAACCGGAGGACGCTGTTAACAAAAATCTGAAAGAATGGTGCTACGCTGACCACCAAAGGAGAACTTGAATCTACTCTTGCTTCTCAAATGACTAAAGGGCCACCGAGACGGCAACTCCCGCAGCTTGAGAGAAGATGCAGGGCTCATAGACTGGCTTCCACTTGCCCCAAGCACTACCGTACTATAATGTGGCAACCACAGGCTGACAAGTGCCAAAAGGAATACAGCTCACACTGCCCAACCCCAGGGTCTGTGCCTTCACCATGGGACAACGTGAATGCCAAGGCGTAAGGGAGAGAGGAGGATGGGCTTTGGTGCCAGGGCGTAGGAAGGGGGCTTCTCACCCGCACTATCAGCACAGCAGCCCACCCAGCATGTTCAACAGCCTCAGGCACAGGAGAGGGCAACACTCTCCCCCTACCCGCACAAGCCACTGAAGATGTCTCTGCTCCAATGTGTGAATCCCCCTAGCATTCCTCTGCCCTTGGACATCCACTCAAACTGGGATTCCAGCCTTGCCCTCCCACCCCACTCAAAATTCTATACATTTCAATCCCATTCAAATGTCTGCTGTCTTCTGTGAGAAGAATGTTCTGCAACTCTGTCAGAATGATCGCTCTGAGCCCTACACCCCGACCCTTCACTTACGTTCCCAATAAACACGCGCATTGCCTTGCGCTTACCCTGCTTAGCTGAATTCAGGTCGTAGACTCTAGGCCCAGAACAGTAGTGCTCTGCCTGTGATTAAGCTCTGAAGAAGAAAGAGTCACTTCTTCCTTTGGATCTTTTAAGGCCTATTAGGACCTTATCAAGCTGTTACATTCTTGCATATTAATTCACTGAAGAAAAGAGCAGCCCTTAGGCTTCCTGTTTTTGCTGAATTCTGCCTATCTGGCTTCTTGCTTAAAAACGTCCAAGCATGGCCAGGTATTTATCTCATGTAAGTGCAGAGGTATAAGGGCCTGCCTGGCAAGTGTGAGATGGTGAGTTCAATCCCCAGTACAAAAAAAAAAAAAGTCCAGGGCACCTCCTCTAGCAACTTGCCCCAATTCTATGTTCATTCCAGACACTTGCCAAAGACCAGTTTAATTTAATTTCACTCTCACAACATGATGTTCACACAAAAATTCTTGAATGTTTCACACTTGCCAATGTTTGAACATGGATTTCTTTCACACTGTTATATTTTCTTCTGGAGCTTCAGTTTGGCAACCTCCACCTTCTCCTTTAGAAGTTCTGTCTCTGCCAGCAAAAAATGTTTCTGAGCCACAAGTTCTTCCTTCCATTCACACATACATATGTACTGCATATTCCTCACGCATAACCCAATATAGAGTCTCGCTGCCCCCATGGAGAGTGTGCAGAGGGGGAGAAGGCTGGTGGGACACAGGACACACACAGTCTCCTTATGCCCATCATGATTGGGCAGCTGTTTGCAGGGACCCAGCCCAGACAGATGAGGTTGGAGAGAGCAGCAACGGAGCCTCTTACTTTGGAAATCTTATCATTGTACTTCTCAGCTCTAGTGAGTGTGTGTGTGTGTGTGTGTGTGTGTGTGTAACCCACACACAGTTTGTGCCTGTCACACAGCAAGAGAATGATTCTCAGTCTCAGGGCAGCCAAGAGCAGAGCTACAGTCACAGCTTGCATCCTTGCAGGAGATGGCATGGAGTATGGCTCCTCTCCTAGCCAGAAAATGCTTACCCCAGCCATCCTCCTCAGCCCAGGAGGCATGAAAATCTCCATAAATATACACACAGCCCAAGCAAATGCTGGTACAAGGACCAAAAAGCCACCTATCTCCTGAAAGCTATTCTGTGCAAGGTGACTAAAGATAATTTATTCCTTCCATGAGCAGGGCTTTATTGCCATCTCCACGATTCCATGACAACTAAAAAGGATAAAGTGGCAAGCAAAATGAGATGACGGGAGAGAAGAAAGTGTTCAAAGCTCCACTACATGTTTACTTGGGCGTGCTGTGTGTAGTAGCGGCAGCAGGCAGAGGTATCTCAGGCTCCAAGGTGGCAGCAAACCCCTCAGGAGGCATCTGGGAAGGACACAGCCTCTCCCTGTCAGCGCCAGGAGCTCTTCATCACTTCTTCAGTGCCTGACTTCCCCATGCATGGGTGGTGGCAGGATCACAAGGTCTGGAGGCAAAACACTGACATATTGAGTTCTTGTTCTCTTCCTAATTAGATATCAGAAGAAATTCCTTTAGCCCCTTTGAATCAGTCATGTAGGTGGTGGCCCAGAGAAAACAGGAAGCGAGCCCAGAAAAGCAAACCAGACATGTGGGGAGTTGCTGAACCATGGACAGAAAGTTTCAGTTAAGCCAGTGTAGAATAAGTTCTAGAGATCTGCTCTGCAACATGGTACCCAGAATCAACAATAAGGGATCATTTACCTAGAAGTTTTTAAGGGTACAGATTTCATGCTAAGTGCTCTTACTGAAGCAAATAAAATAAAATGAATCATCCAGTTATATAATAACAGCAGCAACAAACAAGTGAGTTGGAGCAAAATCTCAGTGGAACAGTTTCCCAGGCCCAGGATGTATCAGCTTCCCTTCTCTGATCTGTACCTTTCAATTAGCTGTTCAGGTCTTTCTTCCTTGATTGCTCAGCATGAAGATAGAGCAGGGGCACCGCAGAGTCTTTCTCCCAGCTCCACCCTTTTACCATGCCCTGGGGAAGCCAAGCAACCCTGCTTTAGACAGCTTTCACCAGAAGCCAAGGCCAAACCTCCAGCAGGAGGCCTGATCTTCCCGAACCTTCCTGTCTCATTTCAGCCATCACTGGGAGAACTCCAGGACCCCTGGCAAGCCAATAGAAGGTGGCAAGCAGGACCCTGGGCATTTTTATTTTAGTCCAAGTAATATATTGGGCTTAGTTGTTATTTTTCAATAGTCATTATATATAGCTGACATACAATGAACCACACATATTAAAGTGTACAGTTAAGGTGATTTGACAAATATGAATAATGATCACCCTAAAGATATTCACACTCGCCTGGGGGGTTTAGCTCAGAGGCATAAGTGCCTGCCTGGCAAGCGCTAGGTCATGACTTCGATCCCCGGTACAAAAAAAAAAAAAAGGTATTCACACTCAACCCTTAAAGCCAACAAAAGTTAACTTACATGGCCAAGGGGACTGTGAAGATGCAGAGATTTTTTTTCCTGGATTATTAAGATAGGTCTAGTGTAGCCCAGTACAGGTGACATGCACCTGTAGTTCCAGCTTCCTAGGAAGCTGACAGAGGAGGGTCACTCGAGTCAAGAGTTTGAAGGAAGTCTAGGCAACCAAGCAAGGCCCTCACCTCAGTAAAAAAACAAGGAAAGAAAGAAGAAAGAAGAGAAGAGAAGAGAAGAGAAGAGAAGAGAAGAGAAGAGAAGAGAAGAGAAGAGAAGAGAAGAAACCACCCGTCTCCAAAGAAAAGAAAAAGACAGGACAGGACAGGACAGGACAGGACAGGACAGGACAGGACAGGACAGGGCAAGACAGGAAAAAGGGGAAAAGGCAGGCTCAGTATTATCTCCTGATAAGAAGCCGGGAGAGTCAAACTGAGCAGAAGATAAGGTGACTGAGAAGCAGACATTGACACCTATGGCCCTAAGCTAAGGAACAAGGGTGGCCTCTAGATGCTAAAAAAGGCAAGAAAACAGATGACCTCCTAAAGCCTCCAGAACGAGCCACCTCATTCCCTGAACAGTGCCTTTCAAAGAGAAGAAGCTGTTCATTTGGATGAGGGTCGAGGCAAGGACCCTCTGAGTGCTCCGTTAGGAGATCTTCCAGTCTGGCCTACCTCCACAGGCACTTTCTTAACTCTGTGCAAGTGCTAGGCACTGTTCCCTCTCATCTTTTCTTGTGCTTCTTCCTCTGGTCTCATGTAAATTCCTCCACACATTGGTGCTGATTTGTTCTCTACTAAATATAAGAGACTGGTCTCTGCAGATCACCAATTCTCTTTTGTATTCTCTATTTGTAGACTTAACTGCACCAGCGCCTCTCCTGTGACCTCTAGCTCTATGAACTTCTTTTTTCTGAACATTCAGTTTCATTTCCTCACCTCAGGGAGACCACTAAGCTCTGCATGGGTTCCCTGACCTAAGCAGTGGCCTGAGGATTCTCTGGAGGTAGCGATCCAGGGCAACCCTAGGGTTCTCCTCATTTCTTCCCATCTCACATAGTTCTTCACAGCAGACACCCGGTGCCTTGTGGTGCTGTGTTGTGCAGTGTTTTAGCACTTCCAGGGAAGAGGACAGCAAACTGTGCTTGGCTTCTCATCTTGGGGGGAAGCATTACCTGCCCTGGTATACGCCGATGTGAGGCTCCACAGCAAATGTCTGCTTCTGTGAGGAGAGAACAGAGGCAGGCTTTGCCGGGCAAGCCAACAAGATAACACCTAGCAACTTAGACTTTTCAAAAAGTCCTTGGTTTTGAGCCTGCTTCTAAGTCCTTTCAATTTTCTTTACTTCAGTGTGTACCAGATAGGTCCAATGTAGCCCAGTACAGTGACATGCACCATACATATGGTGCAAAGTACCATACACTGGGGTATTGTGTTCTGAGCCCCCGCAAAGCTGCAGGGCACCCCAAGAAAGTCTTCTATTGGGAGGAGGCCGTGAATTAATTTTGTATCTCCAGCACTTAACAACAAGAAAACACCTAGAAGAGAAGAAAGAGGAAGAGGGGTAAGAGAAGGAGGCGAAAACACCTAAACAGGATCAAATACTGTAGTTTCCATCACATATCTAGGCTTACGGGGCAGAGGGACATCATTTGCTTTTTTCTCTTCTAATTGAAGGCCCTAAAATACAAACCTCTCTGTCATTTCATGCCACACAGGAGGAACAACCATCCATGGTCTCTCAGAGGTTTCACCTCAGAATGACAAATGTCCAGGGAACAGAGTGAGGAAGAGCAGATCATTAAACTCGTTGATCTCTGGGGACAACACACCGTGTTTCAGTAGTAATCTGAAATGATGAGCAGCAATCACATCTCACCGGAACGGGAAGGTGCTGGAGAGGCAAGGTTAGCTCAGGGCTTGTGACCGCCCCCTTCCTTACAGGAGCCTGTTCTGGGGGTGAGCCACACCTTTGCCAGGGCTCGAACGCAGTACCCCAAAGCATGGTACTCTGCACCCTGAACACATTGAAGTGAAGAAAACTGAAAGGACTTAGAAGCAGGCTCAAAATCAAGGACTTTTTTACCTTCTCCTTCTGCTCCTCCAAGAGCCATATGGAACTTTCCCTCTGAAGTTCTCTTATTGGAAACTCCCCAGGAGGAGCACTGTTGCCTTCCATCAGCTCCCTAAAATCTTATTAACCAGGTAAAGTTAAATTCATGTCACAGGAAGGAAGACTGAGAAATTTCACCACATAAATATAGATTTTATCACAACCACGTCTGTTTTTTAGTCTCATTCAGTTTCCATCACTATTTACAAACTACTGTCTGCTCTTTGGGCCCATTTGCCCCACTACCACTACCACGCCAAAATGATTTATTTCTCTTCTAAGAATACATAAAGGCCCACACTTCTTTCTGTCCTGTGAGGAGGTATGCGAGAGTCAGCCAGCTAGCCCTTCTTTGTGTCTCATATTCTACATGGCTCCCACACATATGTACATACTAAACAACTGTGTTGATCTATTGCTAGTTTATTTCAGCAGATGTAAAGACTTCAACCTTCAAAAAGGGGAGAGAGAAATTGTCTTAGTTATTTTTCTCATTACTGAGACAAAATACCTGACATGCAAAGTTAAAGGAGAAAAAGTTTATCTCATGGTTTATAGAGGTTCCAGTCCATAATCAGTTGCCTCCAAGGCAGGGTGACTTCACAGAGGAGGATACTTCATAGCATGCAGAAGACAGCAAAAGCAACAAAGGACTTTAATGGCATCTTTCTGCCCCTTTTATAGACTCCTGGGATTAGGGCAGTACCAAACCAATCAGTGGACAAATTTAGTAATCACACCTTTTTTTTCCTTTTTTTAAGAGCAGAATATATTTATTGAGAGAAAGTAAGTTTCTGTCTGAGAGAGAGACACAAGGGGTCCCAAGTGGGTTGCAAAAGACTCTGTATTTTCTAGGGACTTCTATAGAGTAAAACCACAAAGTGAGGCAGGACTAAGGCAGGGAAAACATGGGAACTCCCAAGGTGGGTGTGAGGTGGGACAGAGCTATAGCCAAGTAATCACACCCTTAATCCCAGCATGACACACTCAAGACCCAGCCACCTCCAAAAAAGCCCCATACAAGATTATATAAGGCTTTGGGGAAACATCTAACCATAACAAAAATCCTCTGTGTTCCTAAAGTTTCATGAAAATAAGGATTGAAAATACATCAAGAAATCAATAACCTTTCAAAGAGGCATCATCATGAGTGTACAGAAGCTCCTCTCATGAACCAAACCTTCAGCATCCCAAGATGCCTGGTTCCTGGTCAGGGACCAGCAAGAAGAATGCGTCTTTTGGGTGTCTGTGTGCCTGGCCCTGTCTGCCTTCCCACAGGGGCAACTCTACTGCAAGGGCCACTTTTCCCCTGCACTTGCCTCAATCTGGAGGCAGGAACTGCCTGACTTCTTTGCCTATCATTCATTCCCTCAACAGATGATTACGGAGCATGTGCTAGAATTTCTGGAGATGCAGAAATGAGTAAGATATCAACATCACCAGGTTGGGAAAAGAGATGGCACCCTGAATCAGCTTCTTCATAAGGACACCAGGCCTAGCCTCCATGGCCAGCAATATATGGCAGGTGGTCCTTTGAAAGAAGAAAAAACAGATTGGAGTCCAGTCATTACTAGCTCTGTGACCTCCAGAAAGTGATTTTTAAAAAAATTTTTTTTGTCATTTTGAGACAGCATCTCACTGTGCAGTTCAGGCTGGCCTTGAGCTCACTTTGTAGCCCAGGGTGGTCTTGAACTTGCAACGATACTCCTGCCTCAGCTTCCCAAGTGCTGGGATTACAGGCACGTGCCACCATGCTCAGCTCATAAAGTGATTTAATCTGTGTTTCTATTTCTCACATGTCTAACAAACCTACACTGTATTATTATGAAGAATAAAAGAGATTGTGTATGTTTGAGCTTTAACACTAAGTATAGCAGATTATAAATTCTCAATAAGTGGCATCACCATTAGGGTGAAAAATCTTAATCTGATGACTAAGCTTCAAAAAGTATTTAAAACAAGTCTGCAGGATAAAGAGGTGGGTTGTCTGATCATCATTTACTTATTCTGCACAGCATCTGACAGCCAATTTGCTCCTTACAATTCCATAACAATGAGGTATGGAGCAAGTGTTGTGAGCATCTGTAACCTCACTTCTCTCCTCCTTACATCTCTCCCAGGATGCCCAGGACACTGCTGTGACTGTAGGAACCCTTGTGGAGATTATAACCACAGAAGAAAACATTCTGAGAAGGCTGGATTTCCTGTAGATTTTCTTCAACTTTCATTCTTTAATTTGCTGGAGACATGGCAAAGGCTATTTTCTGTAAACCTAGTTTGTGTCCTATTTAAACCCTGGTCCAAGTTAGCTTTGTAGCATATTTGGAAAAGTTAGTTTGTGGAAAGTGATGATCACAAAGTCTCTTGTGATGACCAATTTTATGTGTCCACTTGACTGGACTATGGGTTGTCCAGATGGTTAATAGGTATAACATTATTTCTGGCTGTGTCTGTGAGAGTGTTTTTAGAAGGGATTATTGTTTGAATTCACACACTGAGTGATGAAGTCCTGCCTTTATCAATGTGGACAGGAATCATCCTATCCACTGAAGGCCAAACATCACAGTTCCTGATTCTTGAGATTTGGACTCAGAGTCTTAACCACCTTTGATTTCAGGACTTCAGATGCAGGTGGGAGAGAGGAACATCTTGATACCTGTATTAGTCAATTTCCTTTTGCTCAAAGTACCATACATACACAGTTTTAAAAATAAATGATTCATTTTGGCTCATAGTTTCAGAAGTTTCTGTCCATGGTTGGTTGGCTCTAAGACAAAAGAGCAAAAAGAGCTCTAAGGCACTAGAGCAAAAAAGTTGCTCTAGTGACCTAGAAGCTGAATAAGAAAAGAAAGTCAAAGAGAGACAAAGGCACTGGACTCAGGATAGAGCCTTCAAAAGCACACCTAGTGACCTTCTTAATCTAACTAGGCTGCAACTTCTAATAGTCCTTTGAGCTCTAAATTCATCATAATCTCTCAACATTGCTGCATGGGGAATCAAGCCACAATACATAAGTCTTTGGGAAATACTTCATATTTAAACCATAACAGCCCCTATAATTACACGAGTCAATTCCCATAATAAATCTTTTAATCAGAGATAATAGACAGATAGATAGAGACAGAGATAAAAGAGATAGATATTGAAATGGAAAGATATAGATATGTCTCTTCTGTTGGTTCTGTTCCCCTGGAAAACTCTGACCGGTACAACTTGTAATGTCTTATATTTCTCTAGTATACCGAGGTAGCTGCTCTATGAGAACACAGTTCAACTCTTCATTCTATAGTAATTTAAAAAGATGTGTACACTCACCCTCAGTATTTTATTTGTAAAGTGAATAGGAATATTTATAAGACATAATTATTTGTACATTATAACTGCATGCTCTAATGTTATGAACACCTTAAAAAATATACTAGAGGGAAAAGGATAAGATAAGAAATAAACAGAAGTCAAAATACTTTTCCCACACACACCCCTGCATCATCTGCACACCACACAGTGACTTCCACTTTGTATCATCTCAGAGAAGACAGAGAAATACTGTGGAAAGGAAGGGGAGATGTCAGCATTCACATGTGGTAAGCACTATGCCAGACTTGGCAGGAGTTCTCCATCCGATATGTCCACTCTACAATCATCTCCCCAAACTTTTAAAAACATGTTGAGATTTTCTCCATTTGTAGCAAAAGCTGAGTAGTTCAGAGAGGTTCAAAATCTCTGAAGTGGTCTCAGACACCATTTCTCAGTAGAGTGCTATCAAGTGCTCACTGATTTCTGTGAGGACTTGGAGGTGAGTCACCCCAGGATGGTAAGATCAGGGTCTTTCCCAATTGTCTATGTGAACAAGTGGATGGAGCTTTGGGGACTAATTTCTTGGGTCTCTTGGCCACATGGGAAGAAAGGGGTCCTGAATTTTTTTTTCTTGCCCCTGCAAGAAAAGGATTGATATGGCTTCCCCATCCTCCAGCCCCTCAGCATCTCACTGTGACCCTTCCCTAGGAAAGGCGAGCCTGTTACAAGTAACTGGCCAGATGTATTTGTACTTTATCCTCCCCTACTGCAGCTGCTAGCAGCACACACACTCACAACTCCTGCCCTCACCACACATGCACACCCATGCATACATACACTTCACAGACATAGACAATAGTGCATGCATGCACTCACACATATCAGCATGCACGTGCACACACACGTGCATGCGCGCACCCATATAAACACATGCACACACTCACGTGCATGCATACATGCACACACACACATGCATGCACACATTTCTTGGGCCTAAGATCTTCTTTCCCAGGTGCCTGCATTCTAAATCAGAGAAACAAGAACAAGCAAGACTCCAGGTTTCATATTGCTGGTAGATAAAGTGCAACTTGGGAGCTGGAGGGGAAGCCAGAGCTGGGGGTGCTGGCCAGCCTCCCTCTGAGAACACCCACAGCTCTGAAAGCTCAGTCAATAGTCCATTGTTCACGGTGAAATTAAGAAGATAAGAGAGTGGAGGAAGTTACCCTGAAATGCTAAGGAGCAGGCAGTTAACTATCTTACATCTTCAGCTGCTAGCCTCCTGCCAAAATGTTTGCCTTTCAAAGGCAGATTGTGACTCTGAATTTTAAATTCACATTCCAGAGCTCTTCTCCTCCACTGTCTCCCCAGGACCACTGCATCCCCCACTGCTACCCTGCACAGCCCTTCTAGAATCCTTTTCCCCTCTCCCCACTCTCCCCACTCTCTCTCCCTCTTTTGTTGTCCCTTTTCCTCTTCCCAACCCACATGGTGCCTCCAGGGGTTCTAAATCTTGATGTAGGTTAGTGGGAGTCCTGGACTGGCTGGTCCCTGCTCCTTTCTACTCTACATGCTGCTTTGCTAAAGCCTGAGGAAGACGTGTGACTAAACCCAGAGCTGAACCCATGGAGCAGAGAGCCCTGGCTGCAAAGAGAGGAGCTGGTCTGCCATGACCTTTGGCAGTTCCATCCAACTCATCAGGCCTCCTACCTGTAAGGCAAAAAGCTCCATTTTTATCACTACTTATTAAAAAGAAAAAAAAGTTAAGCACCAGGCTCTATGTTGTCAAGAGTCTCTTGCAGCTTTCAGGAGCTATTCCACGTCTCTAAAAGCCAGGGGAGAAGGATATCAGTCCATTCTGAACCACAGGACACTTTGATTATGAAGCAGTTTTAACCAGTGATGAACTTTTAGAGCTTTCAATGGCACAAACAGCCCACTGCAGCATGCTGCTGTAGGTTCACCACCAATGGCATAAATTCTCACCTTGGATGAAAGAAGAGTTGGTCACAAGACCACACTTACTTAGCTCCCCAAAATTCCCTCCAACTCAGGTTTCTGCAGCACCAACAGCATGAAGCCTCCAAATGTAGATTCCTCAAAGAGAAAAGTTAGTCTTCACAAAATAACACATTTGAAGTTTGTGTGACACACGGATCCTCCCAGTTTAAATTAGAACCAAGCAAAAGCATTATGAGGATTTAGGAGTTAACTGGACGTGTCTGTATTCCCTATGATTCCCTCGGATGGCTCCCACATGACCTAAGTGGTGGGAGAAGAGAGGAGAGAACAGGAAGTTTGAAGCCATCCAAAGCTCAGAGGACAGCATGTTCTCTACTCAATTCTTCCACCTGTGCTGGAAGCCAGAAGTCACTTTGGGATGGGGAGACAAGACCATCCAGACAGGGACAGAAAGAGCCAACACATAGTACCAGGAAAGCACCATTCTCAGGGCTAGAATGGCTCAAGCAGAATGAATCAGGATGATCCGAGGAGCTGGGGTGAAAGAGGCACAGGGCTTTGAGGCTCAAGGTCAGGGATTTGGGGAGAGGCCTGTGCCTGTTTTCAGAGAAGGAGCTTTGAGGAAGGGACTAACATAATCAGATCTGTTTAAAACTCTCTCTGGGGAACAAGAATAGAAATAGAGTGAGCAGGTAATAGGCTGTAAAACAAACCAAGTAGGAGGTAAAGATGACTTGGGTCAGGGGAGCTATTGTGGGACTGGTGAAGGGAACCTATTTGAGCAATATTGTGAGGCTGGAGCAGGAGAGACTTCCTACCAGAATGGAGATGAGGGACAGAAAAGGAGGAACAAAGGAGAGGTTGGGTCTGGGGCTAAACAGGGCAGAGGGGCGCCATTGATGGAAAGGGTGAGATGCAAGTAATTTCAGTTAGGGTGGAGCCCGGGCTGTGGAGTTTGAGGAGTCTGTTATTCCCCCAGGTAGAAGGCTCAGTAAACAGGGAGACCAAGGGAGAAGGCGAAAGGGGAGAGATGGGGTGGGGCAGAAGGATGGCTGCAGCATGAAGCCGAAACACAGCCAGCCAGAGGAGCAATGTCCTCTGCACCTCAGAGTGCAATCACAGGCTTACGGAACTCAGTTTTAAATCTTAGAAGATTGAAAGGCTATTTGGGGTTTTGTTAAGTCCTTACTAAAAGGTTGTGTGTTATGTCCTTCCAAAGCCTCATGTGGTGATAAGTTGGGTCTTTTCAGAGGTGACTGGATCTAGATTGTGTGACCCTAGAATTGATTCATGCTGTAATTCTAGGATCAAAACCACTAGGATTAAGGGTGTGAGGGCTACCTGCCCTAAGTGGCCTCGATAAAATATAAGGTATACAAAAGAGTTATGATCAGACCTCTGGCTTTGTTATTTTTGCCTGCCATGAACTGTGTCTCCTCTTCCATGCCGCCCTGCCTTGGAGCCAGCTGATTATGGACTGACACCTCTGCAAACTGTGAGCTGAATAAACCTTTCTCTCTTTAACTTTGGGTGTTGGGTATTTTGTCTGAGCAAGGAGAGAAAACTAACCAAAACAGATTGGAAGGTACCTTAGATTACCACCTGAGATTTCTTAGAGAAGAATTTCTACAAGTATAGCCCTAGGATCAGCAGAACAGAATTACAGGAAATGCTTTTTATTTATTATGCAGATTCCTGAGCCCCACCTTATCCAACTGAATTTTAATCTCAAGGTTTGGGGGCTAAGAGTCTGCATTTTTAAAAACTTTGCAAGTGATCCCTTTTAGTACAAAAGGAACAAATGTCTTGCTCCTTCCAAACAGGTTCTTGAAAGGATCCAGAGGACAGCATGGGAGAAAAGCAGGACACGCAACACCCATTCCACAGTGGGCCCCCAGCCAATGAGGGCTTATTGAGCACCTACTTTGTGCCAGGCTCTGTGCTCAACATCACACAAACTTTATTCCTTCTAACCCTAATTCAGTCAGTAAAGTCAACACCATTGGTCCCTGTTCACCTTAGAAGTTCAGGCTCACGTAGTTTAAGTAATATATCTGACAAGATCCAAAAGGAAAAGCGATGTGGCAACATTTTAGAGTTCAGCTTTCAGCTGCAGCTTGCTTAGCCCATGTCCTGTGGTACAACTCAGTGACACTACATATTTCCCCCAAATCAGTAACATCAGTCCCTTTAAGTTTAGTACTGGAGGAAGATGTGAGGGCTGCTGACAGACAGGACAGATCTGCTGAGCTCCTCATTTGGGGGCACTCTTGTTGGAAGGATCTGTGCTCCCAAATCTACATAGGTGTCCAAAGGTGCCAGCATTGCCTGTTGTCCCTTGGGGAGGAGGAGCAGAGACTCCTCCAAAGGCTTGTAGCCATCACCCTGGAGACAAAGATCAAGTGGGCAATCTGCATGAGAAATGGCTGAAGCCATTCATTGCATATGCCTTTCCCAGCCTGGAATTCCAGGTTCTAAGCCCGGAACTGCTCTGGAAAACTTGGCCTATGATGAGCCCAAAGAGGAGAGAGAGAGAGAGAGAGAGAGAGAGAGAGAGAGAGAGAGAGAGAGAGAAACCATCTAGATGAATGTGAGGAGAACCTGGATGCCTGAGCTCACAGTAAGGTCACCTACATTTAGTGATGATTTTCTAAGAGTATAAACTTTGCTCTCAAATGTTCCAGTTATAGTATCTGGCAAGCGTAGTGTCTGACAAAAGACTTCAGTGCAGATGAAAATGGCCTCTGATTACATATTGGACATCTTCAGTGCATTAAGCACTATTTTAAGGACTTCACATACATTATGACAGCCACTCTGTAGATTCTATAAGCTCTGTTTTTCAGGTGAGGAAACTAAAACACAGAAAGGTAAGTAAACTACCCAAAGCCTCCCAGGTAGCAAAAGAGGCACTGTAATTATGTTCATAGCTACTATACCTTTCTTTATTGTGCTTGCCACTTGATTGGTTCTTGGGAGCTTCCTGAAAATCTGTGTTGAGGAGGATACAAGGGTGTGCCCTGAGTCAAAAAAGAATGCCTTAATCAATGCAGAAGAATGTGCTTGAGGGCTGGATCCCCAGCGAGAGATGATTCCACAGCCCAGGCAGCCCCTAAAGTGATTAGATAGGATGGGTCACAGTGCAAATCTAGGACATGTCAAAAGGCTCTACCAAATCCCAGGAGGCTCAGTACTTTCCAGAAACAGACTCAGAGATTAGTAGATATAAAAAAGAATAAGCAAATAATTGGAATTTAGTTAATACATCTTCACGTTGGGTTGTAATACCAGGACAGTAGAATCTTATTTTAGAGAACCTCTCCCACCTCCCTGTGTTAAATAAAGCATGAGAAGACAGACTTTATCCCAGACAATCATGTGGACCACTGCAAAGGCAAACTGCAGTGGGGGAAAGACTAGGCTCAATTGAAAATAGTGAATGCGTAGCTAAGGAGTAGGGTGCAGGTCAGTAGGAGAAATATCAGGGTTAAAATAGGTTCTAGAGCAGGGCTGGAGATTTAGCTCACTGGCATAAGCACCTGCCTTATAAGCATGTGGTCATGAGTTTGATCCCTGGTATCGATAAAAACTTAAAAAAAAAAATAGGTTCCACTTAAACTGTCCTAACAGAATTCTTAACTTTTTTTTTTTTTTTTTTTTTGGTACTGGGGATTGAAGTCACAACCTTGCACTTTTTAGGCAGCAGCTTGTGCCACTGAGCTAAATCCCCAGCCCCCACTAACAGAATTCTTGCTGAAGACAGGCCAGAGTGATCAGACATTGCCTGAGGTATGGTGCAGGGTAAGGAACCTAGTGAAATATCAAGGATGATCAGATATTAACAGTAGGGATTCCTGCTAAACTCACTTAACAGGATTGTTAGAACTTGATTGTACAAGGAAGTTCACAGATGGGCTGAGGAGAAAGTTCCTAGTGTAAGTAAAATTTGGTCAAGCAAAAAATCTTGGTCATGCACATATCCAACATTTTCATCTTCTCACCTACCCATAGGCATTCTCACCCAATGGAACATCTCTAACTTTCTTTCCTTTATTTTCCCTCTAGCCTACTAGCCTATTGGTTGGTAACACCCATACCCAGGGAGGTGCTTCTGTTAACCAAACCCTTAATCTCAGTATCACACCCTTAATCCATATTCACACAATCCAATCCAGTCACCTTCAATCCCCCCACTTATAACAGCAGGAGATTTTAGAGGGACATCTAGATACAAACGATAACAAGATGGAACCCAGGGTATTCACACTGAGCTACATCCCGCCTTTTTTTTTTTTTTTTATTTTGAGGGTCTCATTAAGTCACTAAGTATCTAGGCTGGGCTCATACTAGCAATCCCCATGACTCAATCTCCCAGAGTGCTGGTATCTGTATGCTTCCCTACACCCAGTTCCAGCTCCAAAGTTTTAATTGCTATGTCCAGATTTACGTCTCCTTGACTTTTCCTCCTGAATTCCAATCTTTTACTTTTAATTTCCAACTTAAGATCTCTATTTATACAGTAACAGGAATGTGTATGTCCACAAAGGAACTGGGGGCCCCTGCATCTGCTTAATATAATAAGCAGATATAATATAATGGCAGCTCCATTCTTGCAGCCGCTTAGATCAAAAACTTGGTGTCATCCTTGACTTTTCCTTTTCTTTCTTATGTACATCCTATGCATCTGAAATATGGTCAACTTTGTCCTTAAAACAGAGCCAGAGCCAACAACTTCCCACTCTCCCCACTGCTGGGTTCTGATCCAAGACTCCCTTGTTTCTGCTAACAATTCTCCCTGCTACCTCTTCAACAGATCCAGGCTAATCTCAACTGAGAAGCCAGAGTGACCCTGCTTAAATATGACAGAAAGGGTCACTGCTCTGCTCAGACACTCCATCAGTGTCTCAGCTGACACCAGAGAGAATCTAAATATTCTAGGTCACTTTAGCATGGCCTAGAATTTTCCAGGCAGCTTACTGAGACCTCTGTCCTCAAAGGACACTGTTTTCCCTGCTCATTACATCCAGCTTCTCTGCCATTTCTGAATCCCTGCCTCTGCAAGAAAGAGACATCCTCTGCATTTCTGTTCCTGCAGTTCATTTGGGGAGACTTTTCTCGACCACCCTATTAAAAACATCAACAAGGGGAGAAGTCAAGATGGCCGATCAATGAGCAACAAAATACAGTCTCCCAGGAGAAACAACTCATATGCCAGAATAAAACATCCTGAAGAGACCCAGACAGAGGGAGATGGATCCTCTTGACACAGGAAGAAATTAAAATGTAAACAAACTCGTCAAACACATTGGGACTACAACTGTTCTCACTGCGACCGCCAAGTTTGCACTGGCCTGAATTTGCACCGGCTTGAATCTGCATCGGCCAAACTTGTTCCCGTCGCCACTCACAGGAACCACAGCAGTGCTGAAGTTGGGGGTTGGTAAGCCCAATGGAGAGCGGAGTCAGAGAAGGGAACTTTATTAATCCACGGTCAGTGCTGGGAATGAGACCCCCCTACCCACGGCAAGGGCGCGACCAAATGGGAGACATGTTGGAATCGGGCAGAAGGAGCCTGAACTAGGAGCAACAGTGACTTCAGTTGGTTGCTCCCTCCCCAGAGCAGATTCATGACTTTTGCTTGGACTGGGTGGCACCCCTGGCCAGGACCCATTGAGCTGTCCCAAATTGATTCCCTGCACCTAGCACACACTAACTGGGTGAAGGCCCCCAAAGTTTGGCTGGCCCAGTGGGGAGGAGCAGGCAGGAGAGGGCGGAGGTCCCTCACCAGCGTGCTTTGGAGGAAATGTGGCTAACAGGGAAGGGGGCTGGGACCTGCACTGTAACCTGTGTGGAGGAAGCCAGGACCATGACAGGAGAGAGAGGCAAGAGGAGGCCCCCAGCCCAGAACTCTGAGAGCCCTGATCCAGGAGAGGGAAAAACAAGGGAGACTGAGGGCAGCAAACATGCAACATCAGACATGGCTTCAATGGACACTAAGAGATATCTTTGGGACCTTGTAGATGAGCTCAAAACTGAAATATTAAATCAGGTAAAGCAAGATATGAGTAGAGTAATAAAAGAAATGCTCTCAGGAAGCATCTCTCAGGATGATACAGACGGAAGAAGGGAGGAACACAAAAAAAGGAGAGAAACATTCGATAAAGAATATAAAGAAAATATAGAATACATGAAGCAGATTCAAAGAAACTACCAGGAAATTAAAAACTCCACTGAAAGCTGGCAAAACTCCTTAAAAGAAACAAAGAATAGACTATCAAAACTTGAAGACAAGTTTGCAATGTGTGATCATGAAAGGAAAGAACTCTTAAAAACAACAAGGAAGCAGGCAATAACAATACAAAGGCTAGAAGATGACAAGAGAATCTACAATTTAAGAATAAGAAATGTGAACAAAGAAGCAGGAATACATACAGGTGAATTACAAAGGCTATTCACGGGAATAATTAAGGAAAACTTCCCAAGCATGGGAAAAGAAAATGACATTCGGTTACGAGAGGCATACCGAACTCCAGCCACCTACAACCAAAGCAGAGCTACACCCAGACATATAATAATCATGATACCAGAAATTCAATATAAAAACAGAATATTAAAAGCTGTCAGAGAAAAGAAACAGATTACCTATAAAGGTAAGCCCATCAGGATCACAGTTGACTTCTCAACACAGACCATCAGATCAAGAAAAGCTTGGAGCAAAGTATTCCAAGCCCTGAAAGAAAATAACCTCCAGCCCAGATTGATGTACCCTGTAAAACTGTCACTAGAAATTAATGGAGAAACAAGATGCTTCCATGACAAAGAGGAACTGGGGGAGTTTGTGACCACCAAGCCAACCCTACAGAGAATACTGAAGGACATTCTAGAGAGAGAGAAAAAAAAATACCAGGATTTTAGGAACAGTGGCAAAAAGGCCTCAATGAGTGGGGCAGGCAGTAGAATGAAGGAGAAAGCTAGACAAACAGGCAGAAAAATAGCATAGCAGAAATGAGGCAGAGAAGGATGCCTAGAATCTCTAGCATAGATGGCCTTGATACACTATATTGTTAATAGTGCACCAGGATTTAAAACCCACATTATTCACACTACTCTGCTTAGATGTATTTTATTCTGTTTCAGTCATTCTACCTGCGCTAGATTTGAGGGCACAGACAGTAATCCCGAAAGTAACAGGATATAGTACGGTAATCATCCTTAATTTCCTATTAACTTAATCTAAAGCTCTGTAAAACCTACACTGTTTTACCATGACTGATTGTAATCAAATCTGGTTTGTTAGATTGCTGTTTTGTATTGATTGATTTTATTCGGAGCTGTTATGATTGATACTATCAGGTCTGAGAGTATAGGCAACTGCACTTAAGATGACAAGATTCACTAGAATATCCACTCTGGTTTGATTATTACTTGCCTTTGAAGTTTTATACTGTCTACAATGTTTTAATTTTACTAATATTGTTATGTACTGCTATATTCAATTATACTACTATATTCAATTATGCCTGATGATATAGACAATTCTATTGAAGATAATAAGAAACAACATAGTAATCATTGTAGATCACCTTGTACTGTGGTTTTATACGACTTTTTGTTTTCATGTTTTTATAGGAATTTGTTTTGTTTTGTCTTGCTATGTTTTGTTTTTCCCTCCAATACAGAAATACATGTAGAGACTCATGCATAAGTAGCTGTTTACAGTCTCACTCTTTGAATATCTACTTTGTATACTTTAATTTTGTAACTTGAACAACTATTTCTAAGAGGACAATATGTAATTTATCAACTAGTGATTTCTTATTATCTTTTTTTTTTTTGAAATTCTGTATTGTCTCTAACCTTTAATGCTTTTGCTTCTCTTTAAATAAAAAAAAAATACAAAAAAAAAAAAACAGCAACAAGGGCACGCATGTGCACACATACACACTTTCACAACAGCATCACTTTCTATTCCCATTCGGTCTTTTTTCAACACTTATCCCATCTGACATATTATGAATTTATTTATTAATTGTTGTTATTTTTCTATTAAAATATAAGCTTCTTTTTTGTTTTTTGTTTTTTCTTTTCTTTTTGCAGTATTGAGGATGAAACTCAAAAATCCCACATGCTGGTCAAATGTTCTACCACTTAACTATACTCCCGCTGCAAATCTCTTTTTTCTTGCATACGAGTCTGTTCCCAATTTGCAATTGAGTAGCTAAGATTACCCGTGTGTACCACCACATCCCACTATAACACAAAGCACAGATTTTGGTGTCCTCAGCATCCAGAATAGAGACTGCCACATAATAAGCTTGAACCAAATAACTGATTTCGACAAATGAATGAAGGAACAAAGAAACGGATGTGTTACATGAGATAAGTGAAGGTCAGACAGTTGGTGTGACTTTCCCAAAGCCACACAGCTAGTGAGTGGAAGAGCCAGTTTTCTAACCCAGGGCTGTTTGAGTCTGCTTCTCAGAAGGCAGGGACACATGGGAAAATCCTGATAAATCAAGCCCTGACCCATTAAACACAAATGCTTGGCAATATCAAATAGCATACTCAAAGCCCAAAATAATTACCATAACTTCCTTAGAGGCTTCTGCACCAGTGACACTCCACTTAATGGACTGAGGAAACCAGGGGCTCGTAACTACCCCCTTTCTCCATTGCTTTGCCAACAGAACTTATGTCTTCACACAGTGCTTATCCACAATGCCTGGAATTAAAGCATGCACAGGTCCTGCCCTTTGGAAGCTCAGCAATCTGGAACAGACACTGAGACACACTGGGCTGGTCCCATGAGCTGGCAACCACATGGTCTGATTTTAGAGACTGGGAAAGCTTAGTACAAAAATATCTACCCCTCCCAAATGCCACAATGCCTGGAATTCCATCATTAGAGAGATATTTCTGAGAGTTTAAGCACGATCTCTGATTCTGAGTCACTTTTAGGTATATTTTTTTGAGACACTGCATACTTATTTTTTTAAAACTGATTTTGAGTTTCTTTCTTTTAAATACATCAGTTGATCTCATTTGCATTTATTATAGTTCTATCATCCTAAATTTCTTCTTTAATGTTAATGCTTCGTTTATGTTTAGTTTGTTTTCTTTTACCATATAACTTGAATTTTAGCTCTAATTGTTACCTTCTCAATTTTACATAAGATGTTTACCATTCTATTTCTCAACATTAGAAATAAAATAGTATTTACTTCCTGCAAGCTAAGACGAGAAAATTAATCATCTTACAATTCTTTCCATTTTCTTTACACCTATTCCTGCCCTATCAATATAAACCTTTTGTTATTATGTTGTTGGATTTTTATTCTTTTTTATTCTATTGTTATCATTATTGTTATTATTTTTACATTTGGTAAGGTTTTTTCTTTCATAGATTTCTTTTCAATATAATAAAACAGCAGAGCATGGTGGCACACGCCGGTAATCCCAGCAGTCAGGAGGCTGAGGCAGGAAATCCTGCAAGTTAGAGGCCAGCCTGGGCTACAAAGAGTTCAAAGCCAGCCTGAACTATGTAGTGAGACCCTATATGTAAAAAAATAAAATCAGTTATTCAATCTTTGGAAGAAGCCATAGGTATCAGACACTGACATCTTTTGATGATTTAAATGGTCAAATTACTTTTACTTCTCAAGGTAAATTCCCTCGGATTAAGGGCAGTGATGAGGAAAGGGGCAGAAAAACACAAAAAGGGAAATCAGATGAAAGATGGAGAAATACAATGAAGCCAATTACCTCCTTTTCTGTTTTGCCTTTTGTTGAACATCGAAAGAAAGGGGAAACATAGTGCAAACTAAATAAATGTTCCCAGGGTACCAAGATTTCTCATGTTCCTTTGGAGTAGAAGAGGACAGAAATAAGACATAACTGTTCCCAGATCAAAGGTTGTCACCGTGGGGGGCTGGCGTGGGAGGTATGCAGAGGAAGGGGAGCACTGGCCTTTCCAGGGCGCCCCTCTCTACACCAGCTCCTTGACCTTAGACTGGGAAAGAAAGGACTCTCCCAGCTACAACTAAGCCCACGTCACCTCCTGCGCACACATCTCTGACCAGGCAGGCCTCATGTCATAGGATGGGGCCCTCACTCAAAACCAATGTCCTGCTCGTTCATGGCTGAATTTGGTCCAAAACTATCCCGGCTTTCTTTTTCTCAGCCCCTTGTGAGAACACAGGAAGCCCTGCTTCCCCAATCCTGAAATATCTGCCTCAGGAAGGAAGGGATATTGTCTTTTCAGGGGCCCTTGCTTGTGAACCAATTCCGCAGTCCTCGTTGGAAATGCACCACAAAAGCAAACCAATTCAGAAGTTCCTTGGAAATGGCAAATTTGAAAGATAATATTCAAATCCATTCACACTGCAAGGAAAAACGGTTAGGTCATAAACTCAACACAAATTTTGTACAAATAGGTCAAAACACAGCACCAGAGATATGTTTTATTATTGTTTTGTTTAGTTTGGTTTCTTGAGTGGGGGCAGTGTTTCTTCAAAAGACAAATCATTGTTTTTTCAATATTTCACCTTACTTAGGTGCATAATTTGTTAATTCAGCTTTCCTTAGGCTGCAATAAAATTCATGCATGCTGGAAAGCGTACAAACCTTCAGTTACTTCAGCAGTATTTTATGATCAATTTTTATAAATAAAAGGCTAAGTCAAAGGATCTTAAAGAGGTGAACATAACTAAGTTGGAGTACACTCCTACTATTAAAATATTTCAATTAAAAACATTTGCCAAACCAGACATAGGGGCACATGCCTATAACGCTGGCACTCTGGGAGGCCGTGGCAGGAGGACTATAAATTCAAGTCCAGCCTGAGTAATTTAGTGACTTAATAGGACAATCTTTTTTTTTTTTTTTTGGTATGTGGGATCAAACTCACAACCTCACGAGCTAAATCCCGGGGCCCTTAGGACCCTGTCTTAAAAAAAAAAAAAAAATAGAGATGTAGCTCAGTGTAAAGACTGTTTCAGTCTCACACACAGGAAAACAAATTGCCAAAGAACAGGGATGTAGCGGTGTCTTATGGTGCTGCCTTGCAATGCTGGCATTATGTATTTCAATCAGTCAAAATGGCATTTGTGGTTGTGGAACCTTCCTGGCTCATAGACAGTGATTTCTAAGATGCACGCTGGCACTGACCATGCTCACATGAACCCTAAGATGGTCTACATTTCTAAGCTCACAACAAACTCATCTTGCTGAGGAAGGTTGTCTGGTAAGGTCCAGAAATGAATTCTTAGAGGAAAACTGTGTCTTTAGGTCACTAAATTCCAAGGCATTTCTCCCTCTGTCTCTTCCTAAGGACCCATCACCACAGACCTGAGATGTTATTTGTACACCACAGTAATGTAATTGAAAAATAGAAAATTTTTTAAAAAGGTTAAAGACTCTGCCTCCTTTCTCAAGTCTTATTCCCACTTTCCTTGTCTCCAGCGCCTCCCAGGCCTGCCCCTGTTCCCCGAGCTCTGCTCCTCCCCAGCCACCTGGCTTTACGCCCTCCCATCGCCCACCCAAGTGGTCCAGCCTCAAGTGTCCTCCAGCTCCCACTGTACCTCTCCAAGCAGCTCCCAGGGATGTCCCCATTGAGGAGCAGAACAAAAAGCCTCTTTCAGACTCTCCCAGGCAAAGCCAGAGTGAGGCAGGCTTTGAGGAGCCTGCCAAAGAGGGCGAAGGCCTTGCTTTGAAAACACTTCTCCAGTTTGCTGACTCGTGGGACTTGGCAAGCCCAGGGAACAGCGCCGCGGGGAAGAAAGCCCCTGGATGGGCCTCCCAGAGGCGGCGGCGGGCAGCCCTGCTCTTTTCATCGGCCCATGTGACACCCGCGAGGAGCCGGCAGCCAAGGTCTTGTGAATGAAGACTGTTCGCAGGGCCCTCTCCCTGACTGCAGCCCTATGTCAGGACCCACACACCTCCAGACTGCTAAATCATGGCTGGGAAAAGGACAACGGTTTTCCGTGTTGGTAGGACATGCAGGATTGGCCAGGCGAGGATTGAGATCAGTTGGAGGTAAGCAAGTATGAAAAGGGAGCAGAAAAAGATCCATTGGCCGCAGAGGATTTTTCTCCTTTGCTCTGAGTATCGTTCAGGCTCAGGGCTCCGCACAAGAGAGCATCCTGAAGGCAGCCCTGGCGGAGTCCGGCTGTGAGGTAAATGCGTAACTTGTTGGAACTCAATTTCTGACTCTGTAAAACAGGCAAAAGAGATGTGGGCATGTGGGAGCCACTTAGGAGAGCCCTATTTACCAGTAGGCAAATTGCAAATCCAAGTCCTAAATGTTTAATCAACTGCCCACCAGTAATGGTAACACAAGAGCAAGAATTCAAGCGTTGGCCACCTCACCCATTTGTTTACTTTTTCTGCCTTGAGCCAAAATGGCTCCAAGGCCCCAGACTCACAGCAGGCCTCCCTCGTCCTGTGGCAGCCAGAAAGACTGCAGAGGACAGTGTTATTCAAGGTCACTTCAAGGAGGGAAGGACCTACCTGCCACAAAGGGTCCTTGTGAAAATGCAAAGGCCCAGGATTAAAGACAGGACTCAGCCCAGGGCAGCTCCTTGCTGAAATGTTAGGAGCAAAAGGAAAGCCTGAGGGCTTGGGGTGCAGCTCAGTGATAACCTGATTGCCCAGCATGTATGAGGGTCTGGGTTCAATCCCTGCACAAAGCAAAAAGAAAAACAGACACTAGTAGAAGGCAGAATGAACAAACCAAAAGCTTTCTGTGAGTTAGAAAAAGACACATCCTCCAAACAGAGGACGTAGAAACACCTCTCAGGAAGACGAGTTAGGGAAAGTGTGCTTCTCTGAGCCACCCACTAGGTCAGCCCCATTTCCCACCCCTCCCCGGGCACCCTCACGCACCTGCAGGGGCTCTGGCTGGAACCGCCCGCTCCTTTGACAGGGAACTGTAAAGGTCAGGCTGGAGGCTTCGCACAGGTGCAGGAAGGAACACCACAGCATCTTCTTAAGAAATAAACAATGTCGCCTGATTTAGCTCTAACTTTTTTTCTACGTGACTTTGAAGTGGCAGTTTCTAGGGAAACCCTCAGTACCTTTAAGGGGAGATCAAGGACTCTGTTGAGTTACAGAGAAGTTATTGAAGCCATTCATCCATTCGGCCCACAGCCATCAGTGCAGGCCTCAGGTGTGCGTAGTAAGGCATAACCAACACGTGGACAGGCTGGAAGAGGGAGGACAGCCAGCGTACCTCACCTCAGGAAGCTGGCAACCCAGGTGGTGAAGGACCAGCAGGTGCTGACAGGCACAGAGCCAAGTCAATTCATTCACTTTATTTATTTATTTATTTATTTATTTATTTATTTATTTATTTTGGTGCTGGGGATCAAACTCACGATCTCAAGTTTGCCAAGCAGGCACTTAACACTGATGAGCTAAACCTCCAGCCCCCAATTCATTCATTTTAGAACCCAAGAAGGCTTCAAAGAGGAGTTAACTTCAGAGATTACTCATAGAGGGGTAGGATTTCCATAACTAGAGAAGCCAGCCAGAGAGCCGAGCAGAGGCAAAACCATGGATGCAGGGAACCTGTGCCAGATCAGCGGCTGGAAGAGTGGGGAGCCCTAGAGGGGATCAGGCCCCGTGAAAGGCCATGGAAATGAGCGGTAGGACACTGCTGAGGGAGTGGATGGAGGACTGTTACTCCATCTGTACCTCGGAATGACTTGGATGGTGCTGGGAGGCCGGATTGTGGGGACTCGGGTCTCAAGACTGGACGATGGTGAACACAGGAGTGAATCTGGGAGGACAGCATTGAATTCGGGGACAGAAAAGTCAAGTTTGAGCTGCTAACAACTCAGTACCATAAAAACTATAAACCAGGAGCATATAAGGGCCTCAGGCTTCCCTCGCGCAGACTCTGAGGGCATCAGGACCAGGGTGTCAGTGAGGCCTCGGGCTCAGTGTAGTCGCCTCTGTCCCACCCGTATGCAGAGGGGTCTGCACAGCCCGTAGTGATGCCAATGCCAGGTTACCCAGGGACTGAATCAAACATCAAGGAGACTCCTTTAGACTTTTAACTTCTTTCTCATTTATTAACTAGAAATATCTTTACCTGTTTACTTTTTAGCACCATAATCTCATTAACTGATTAACTGAAGTGAATTCCCACTTGCCAGCAGAAAGATGGGTGACACTGGCCTCAGGAGAAACGAAAACGCAGCCGTTGTATGGAAGACGAGAGTACATGGAGAAACAGGGAGACAGGAGACTGGGAGGGCAGGGCGAACAAGACGGGCACTGCCAGCAAAGCAGCCTAGCCGTCAAGGAAAGTCACTAGAAAATACTGTGAGGAGGGCCAGGGATTTAGCTCAGGAGGCATAAGTGCCTGCTTGGCAAATGCGAGGTCATGAGTTCGATCCCCAGTATGGAAAGAAGAAAATTACTATGAGGAGTGGACAGCAGTGACCTCTAGATTATATCCCTCCTTCTCTGAGCGCCCCACAGCCTGCGGGGCAGGAGCTCAGCCTCCATCAGCCTGAGGAGCTCCTCTTCAGAGAAGGTCCCCTGGGGCTTATGGGGTCCCTGCCTTAGGTTGTTCTGCTGTGAACTTGGACCCCACAACTTGCATGACCTACAAAACATTTCGAAGTTGAATTATTCCATAAGGACAAAAAAGGCATGACTGGTAGCAAGCAAAGGTGAAGTGTGGCTGAAAATGAACGTCCCAACCCAAACAAGCTTGGAGTTGAGGGCCAGGGCTCCACTACCCTGCAAAAAAGATCTGTTTTCCTTTCCTCAGAAACCCAAACCATGCCTGAACACAACTTGGCCTGGTTATGGTAATGTGACCCACCATGCCAGGTTGCCCAGGATTCTCCCGGTTTTAGCATTTGAAAATCCCAAGTCCTAAGAAAACTGTTGATCCCACATACTTAGGACGACTGGTCATCAAGGGTCCAGGTTATGGGAACATGAGAATAAGTTTGGGAGCGAAATGGCTTCCTAGACTGCTAGACTCCCCTTTGGCAGATGTGGGCCTTTTAATACCTCTGAGCTCCATTTAGATTTCCCTCAACACATAGGGTTTGCAACACCTGCTTTGTAGGATTGCTTGCAAGGATGAAGCTGTAAAATAATAGAAAGCCAGCAGTTGGAGCAGGGTTAGGGTTTCTTCTGGAATCCTGGGCTGGGCCTGCACTTGTGTGACAGGCACCACAGGGTGGGAACCTCTGACTCTGTCTCTCTCTGTCTCTCTCCCTCCGTTTCCCTCTCCCTCCCCCTTTCCCCTCTCTCCCTTCCCACCCTACTTCCCTCCCCCTTTCCCTCTCTCTCCTTCTTTCTTTTTCTCCTGCTCTCTTTCTCTCCCTCTCTCTCTGTCCCTTCCCCACCCACCCCAGAGCAAACCTGCTCAATCACGCAGGCTGCAGTTGCCACTAAAGGTTTCTCATCCTCAGGGATTGAGCACTCGCTGTGTGTCACAAGAGGATTTCTGTGGCTGCTTGAGAGCTACCACCACAGGGGGACACACAGAGCCAGATAAGAAGGCCACATCCCCAGGCACGAAGGCCCTGCTGCTCCTGCTGTGTGGCCAGGCAGCAGGAGAAGAGCGGCCCTGAGGACCAAGGCGCCAGTGTTTCTAAGTGCCCTGTGTTGCTGAATTGCTGTCCCCATGGGACACTCCACACCAGAGTTCAGAGAGCAGTGGCACGAATCCTCTCCCGTCTCTGTCCTTTGAGCCTGGCAGAGCCCTGAGCCTGCTCATTAGTCAACAAGGTCTGGGGCGTGCTAGTCACAGTGAGGCAGTGAGCGCCCCAGAGGAGCTCAAAGCAGAAAATGCCGCCTTTAGCTCAGTCATGATGGTAAGAAGAATAAAACTCTTCTTTTCGCAGGTTTGGAGGGTCCTTGAACTCCTCTGTGGGCTCTTTCAACAGCTGTTTGGCATTTACAAGTGGACAACAGAGACAGGAAAGGAGACAGGTAGAGATATGAGTGGTTTCTCTCCGAGCGAGTACTGAGTACCCCTGACAAGTGGCAGCCCCAAGTCCTGCCATCCATCCAGCAGGTCAGGGAGGTAGGCATCTAGCAAACACATAGAGGGGAGAATGTGAGAATGATGGTTAAGTGTCCTAAAACATTTAAAAAACTAATATGATCAGTGACAGGGACAGAGAGGCCTTGTGAGAGGTGATGTCTGAGCTGAAACCAGGCCGATACAAACAAATCAGCCAGGCCAAGACGTGGAGAGGAGTGGTCTATAAACAGCACTGCGGGACAAGAGCCCTAGCGTGGAAGCAAGCTTGGGTGAGCTGCAGAACAGCAGGAAATTCAGTGTGAATTTCGGGGAGAACAGCAGCAGCCAGGGAGAGGTACAGGGGTGATGTGGGCAAACACAGGGTACGTTTATTAATGTTCACCCACAGGACTTGTGGATGGATTAACTGGGTTTGGAGATGAGAACAAAAGAACCAAGAATGGCTCCCTGGAGTTCAGGTGGATAGAAACACTATGACTGAAGAACAGATGGAAGAAGCCTGGTTTGGTCACGTTCTGCTCGAGGTACTGGCTGGCCGTCCTAGGGGAACTGTCAAGGGGGTGGCTGAGGAGACTGGCTGGGACCGAGAGGCCTAGAGATAGAAAGGGAGGAGAGAAAACCCTCGTGTGGAGAGCTGAGAGGCAGCACTCTGCCGCTCTGCCCAGCTTCCAAATGCTCTGGGCCATCCACACTCTGTGAAGCTGAGTCCCTTGGTGTTTTAAACAGCCAGGCTGTGCCCCAGCTCTGCAGGCTCCTTGCACAAGTTCATGGAAAGAGCTGGCCCCTTTCTGCCCAGCTTACATGTATTCTCTCAGCCAAGCTGCATCCAGGACTTGTTCTGTGTGGGTGCTAGGCCAGAGCCGTGTGCTGCAGAACTGAAGGCTGCACTGGGGGAGGTGGCTCACGAGAAAGGAGATGGGAGGACAGGTGAGGGTGTGACCACAGGAAGTGGCAGGTGTGGAGGTGGGCTGAAAGGGGAACAGCTTGCCCGACCCCTCAGCCAGGATCAGGTCTGTCTGCGGGCTGCTACAAGGCCTGCCTCTGCTACAGAGGTCCCTCCAGTTCCAAAGTGCTGCAGTGATCTGGGGATTAATTCCAAGCAGACAAATCATTAAGGCTGAAAACAAGTTTTAAAATTCCTTTACATCCATTATGCTTTTCTATTTTAAACTGAAACTTCATGATAATTGCCTGCAGCCTGGGCAGTTCCTCCCCAGACAAAACAGTCTTTCAGTTAAATTCTGTGCTTTGCACCTCACAGCAAAGACACCCACAGAACAGACTCCAGCATCTTTGCCAACCCCTCCTCCTCCTCTCAGGCTCCACCTTGGTGTGCTCAGACCAGAAGGTGCAGCAGAAATCCTTGTGAACCAAGTATAGTTATTATAGGGCGTGGCCCTTATAGACACTACCTTCTCTATTACTTTGGCAGCGTGACTTCCTGTGATATTACTAAGTATCTCCTATCATCTTGGTAACAAAGGCTCATACTTGGGTTTTTTTTTTTTTCTTCTCCTCTCTACAATATACTTGACATTTACTACATCATCAAACGGTTTCTGAGGTTTTAGGGCTAAAGCTCTGAAAGTATTATTTCCTGTCCCAGCAGCAGTTCAGGTGCCCTGAGCAGCCCTGGGGCTCCTGAGGTCAGGCTGTGGCTCTGATGTTGGCTGCACCAGACCTTCCAAGGATTTCAAAGACAGCCCACCTTCAGAGATGAGCTTCCCAGGAGCTGAGAAGTGGGATCCAGACCTAAAACCACAAGCCAAGCCATCCTAAGATCTGTCCCTTCAGGCCCCTAAGCAAGTCATTCAGCCTCGATGCTATGCAGATTAATCTGTGGTGAGGAGCAAGATGAGCTCTAGGAAATGGTCCAACATCCAGTTCCCTAGAGTTCAAATACAGGCTGGAACTGCTCTCAGAACCACGAGGTGACCTCCACGAAACCTGCAGAGAAACCACACATCATTCCTAGAGGTCAGAAGACTGTTATCTTGGTTTTCCTAAAACCTCTCCCCAGTGACCTTGCACCATGGGGATTTGAGAGACTTGCACTGTGAAATGGATGTGCAGCCAAAAGGGCAAAGAAGTACCCATCATTTCTCCAACTCTTTATCCCTCCTGCAGCATTTACAGCACATGCACCCTTGGTCAGGCCCAAAGAAAGACTTGGAGACACAAGCATGAGAACGGCAAGGTCCATGTCCTCTGGGGACAGCAGGTATAGGAAGTGGCACTGCATGAGAACCCACAGCTTACCATAGGCAGGACTGGAGAAGGCTAAGGGGCACAGGAAAGCAGCTCTTAATTATCCCCCAAGTGATCAGAGAGGGAAAGAAAAGGCAGCTTCCCAGAGCAGCTAATACTTCAGCTGACTCAGAACTCTAGTAGTGGTTGGGCAGTTGGGCATTTCAGGCTGAGGCAGCAGCAAATGCCAAGGCCCAGCCCAAGAGCAAAGTGCTTGGTGAGTAACATGGACCAGTCAGGATGACCATGTGTATGTGGGGCAGTGCCAGAAACCAGGCCAAGGCTTCAATGTGTGCTGAGGAGTACAGCTCTACCTCCTTCCAGGGCTTCATTGGTAGAACACAGTGTAGGCTGCATTGCCTAAAGGACACAGGGCACTGATTTGGGAAGTGAGTTAGAAACTGAATGCCTGATTGGTGCAATCCTGAGAGAAATACTAAGTCTTCTAAACCTCATTCTCTCCTCTATAAAATGGGTATACTGATACCCACCTCATAGTTTTTTTGTAAGATAATAAATATCAAGTACTGAGCATAATACCTAGCACCAGTTTTAGCAGCCGTTAAAATAGAGAAGAAAGTTCTCAATTTATGCTTCTAGAATTATTACTCTAGTACCATCTGGAAGGTAGGTTGGAAAGGCACATGACAGGTGGCGGGATGAACCCAGCTGCATGTTCACCAACCACTTAGGAGTAGAGTGAACAACACACTCAGAAATGGTGTGATTTAATTTGAAGGGAAAGAGGAGGAGTCCGAAAAGTCTTCATTGCAGAGCTGACACAGGAAGTAGGTCTTGGTAAGAGGAGAAACAAGATGAGACACTGAAGCATAAAAGTTCAAGGCATAGAAGAGCAATGAGAATAGTCCAGGGCCAGTGGGTCCAAGGGGAAGAACAGGGATAAAGGCTTTCCTGGGTCCACATCCAGGAGACACGGATTACGTGGTGGATCATGTGCCAGGTCCAGGACAGTTTTGATGAGGTCAGATCTTGGGTCAGACCTTGAATGTGGAATTTATTGCTAAGAAATTTGGAATTTACCCCATCGGTATCAAGGAGCCTACTCCTTTGTGAGCATTATCTAGGGAATTCTGATCACTGACCATAAAAATGTTTTCTAGAAAACAGGGAAATTGCAGTGGAAATATGATGTCTACCCTGGGCAGTGATCTAACCTCTCCTGCTGCATGATAACCCAGCCAGGCACTGACATCTGTGATAAGATCGACGATAGCGACTTAGCTGGGTCTGCACTGCTATTACTAGCCTAACACATTTGATCCTCACAAGATGGATATTGTTATTTTTTCCATCTTTATAGATGAAGAAATAATACACCAAGCCATAAGGAACTTACCTAGGGCCGAGGATGTAGCTCAGCAGCATAAGCACCTGCCTGTCAAGTGCAAGGTCATAATTTTGATTCCTGGTACCAAAAAAAAAATAAAATAAAAAAATAATAAAATAAAATGGAACTTACCTAAAGTCATCCAATAAATAAATGGACAAGCGGGTTGGGAATCATGGTGTTCAGAATAGGAGCCCCTTCAGGTAAGGGACTACAGTTTTCAGAAGGTTCTGGCACTCAAGTAGCCAGGGTTTTGCCAACCAGAAGCTGAATTGCCATGTGAGAGCTCTTGGGACAGATGAGTCAAAGGAAAGAAGCTTCTCACTGCACCAAGAAGGCACAAAATCACTTGACATTTGTCTTACCTCCCTTCCTGGAGGGCGGTTCAGCTTGTGTGGAATAAACACATCCCCCTTTTTAGAAAGGACAACACATTACCCGCACACATAGGTGGTTTGGGAGGAGCTACAGGTATGAGAGTGAGACAAACTGACTCCTTCATGAATTCCAGAATGAACCAGCCTCCCCTTTCCCCACCTCAGTTAACTCTGAGAGGTACCATTTAAGGCCACTTTAGGGTTCATTGCTGGGGGTGGGAAGATTGAGGTTCCTTCCCCCATGAAGCTGCACCTTCCTCCTCTACCTTGTTAGTGCATGACTGTCCTCTCTGGCCCTGCCAGCCCAGAAGTTCTAAAGTTCTGTGCAGAAACAAGGAGGACAGGCCATCAGTTTTTCAAGGGTACCTGATAACCCAAGATTCTCTATTCAGTTTGGTGGTGAGAAGGATACCTGCCCATACCCAGGGAAGATTTTGGCTGGGAAGTGGATGCTCTGAAGTGAAAAGACCAAATTCCAACTCAGCCTGAATGTAGGAAACAAAGATCAAAAAAAAAAGGAATTAAACAATGATTTGGTGACAACCGTTATGAGGTCTATTCCAGACACTTCAGGTCCATTTACCAACATACCATTTCCATTTCACATATAAGAAGCATAGATAAGAAAGTAGCAGAATGGGAGGGACAAGCTGTCCGACTTCAAAGTCCAGGTCTCCCCTCCCTGCCACTCTACCATGTAGAAATGTTTTTCTAACATTCTGTCTCAACCCAAAAATTGACGGCGGCCTCTTTAGCATCTCTGCTTTCTGACCCATGCAGATGAGAAGCTAGAATGTATGCACTGAGGACAAGAGAGCTCAGAGGCTCAGAGACAGACCCCAATCCCCATGCCTTCCTTCCCTCCCCTTCTCGGTCACCCTCATGACAAATATGCCCATGAGCAGCCTTCATCCCAACCCTGTCTTCTTGAGAGCACCAGGGGACCAAGAAAGCCAAGCTTCCTTGCCTCGCTGCAGAGTGTCAAAGGAGCAGCATGTTTTTCCTTTTGTTTCTAAACAAAGGAAACTCCAAAAGAAATCCAGTTTATTTGGATAATCACAGACAGAAGTTGTCCCTTCCTAGGAAGCTCTTAGGATATTGGCTGTGGCAGCAAAATATGGCGAAGCCAGACACACCACATTGAAAACGTCTAGGAGACCAACTTCCCCCAGGTCCCCTGGGGAGTCATTAAATTCTGTGTCTTCATTTCCTCCAAGGTAGAAAAAGAGGTAATAATTCTGACCTACCTCACCAGAGCATTGAAAATAGGAATAACTAATTAACGCTAGTGCAGCACTTTTGAAAGTAAAAAGCACTTTGCAATAATTAACATGGTTTCTGCTTTCATCTCCTGCATCCTCATAAACAGAGAGCTGGTTCCCAGATACCCGCCATGGCAAAAGCAAGCCAGGCAGCTGCTTTCCTGAGGAGGCCCACAGTGGCTCTGTCAGGGCCATCAAAGTGGTCCCAGGGCTCCCGGCCACTGGAGACCGTTCCAAACTGACAATTTCAGATCCATTTGCATCCACTCAGCTTGCTAGAGACCAAGACATTTTTTAGCTACAGCCAACAACGCATGTATGTGAAGCTCTGAGCAGGGAGGGCAGGGCAAAAAAGGATTGGGAAGTCTCTGGGGCTGCTGCTGACTTGTCTTGAAAAATCAAAACGAACTTTTTTCTTCAAAGACTCTGCTTTTATTCATCATCATTATAAAAACAGTCAAGTCCTTGAGGTCTGAGACTGCAGTGAATGCATACAAAATGGGCTTTCTGCAGGGGAAAAAACATATAGTAATGTTCAAAAACTCTTCTTGTGAGCTACGGGCAGCAGGGAAGTCTGGTTTGAAGTCCAATCTTCACCTCCACTGAGCAATTAATTAGATCGTGTTTGCCCTCCATAAGGCACCTTCTTGGTGAGGACATTTGTATCTGGGGAGGGCCCTTTCAAAAGATAGAAACATCTTTCATTATTCAAACTGCTGGACCCTGGAAGATGACATCCTCTCTGCCACTGGAGCCTCAGAGGTAAAACAGACTTCATCAGTGTATCACGGAGGCTCTGTTACAGATGGGGCCGGGTGGTGGTAACCTGGGTCATTACTACAGCACTTCAGGCCCATATGATAAAAGTGCTTCTGCAGGCTAGAGACTGAGACTCACCAGGCATGACAGTGTTTCTTAGCAAAGTAAGTTCTAATTTCCAAGTGGCTGCCTTAGAATTTGGAATGCAAGCCATTTATAAGAAGGAAACTGCCCTGAAATATTAGATACATGTTTTTCCCCATTATTTCAGAGGTAAGGAATGCAGTTATCTTCAACTTCCTTTAGATAGATGGTTTCCTTTTCTTCTTTTCCCCCTTCTTCCTCTTTCCCTGCCTCCACACTATTTTATGAGCTGATAAACCACGGGTGCTTAACGTGGACCTCTCAGAAGGAAGCCAGGGATAAGCCTTGCCAGCAAGGGCTGGGTCAGGTCGGGGTACATGACAGGCTCCACGGTCCTGAAGAACACTTTTCCAGACTTCAGCACACTGCAAATACAGGGAGACAAGAAAGAAGAAAGGCATGATGAGGCCTCAGGACACCCTGGCATAAACCCACAAAATCGGGCTCAAGAAAGAGACGTAAGGGCCAGGGATTTAGCTCAGCAGCACAAATGCCTGTGTGACAAGCATGAGGTAGTGAGTTCAATCCTCAGTACCAAAAAAAAAAAAAAAAAGACAAGGAAGAAGATAAGATCCAGAAGCAAAGAAATTTCTAGAGTCACTTCTGAGCAGGCATTTGATAAAGCAATCTCTGTGGAGCCAGACTGGCAAAGACAGAAGACCAGAAAAAGGACAATGGCTAAGTCCAACAGTAGACCAGGTAAAAGAATAGCCAGCTGTCCCTACCTGTGGTCTTCAAATTAGTGGATCCCACCATCCATGGACGGAGAATATAAGGAAAAAAATTACATCTCTACTGAATATGTGCAGACTTTTGTTCTTTACTATTTGCTAAACAATATAATATAAAAACTGTCTACACAGCATTCACATTGTATTAGGTAGGAGTAATGCAGAGATAATTTAAAGCATGCAAGAGAATGTACATAGGCTGTATGAAAATACTATGCTATTCTATATTGGGATTTGAGCATTTGCAGATTTTGGTATCTGCAGAGGTCCTGGACCCTGTTCCACATAGATACCGAGGGACAACTTGTCCTTCTTGATGAGTTTCGGATAGGCCTGAGGAGAAAGAAAACATAGATTATGAGTGACTCATTTCACAGTGAAGATGAGAAGGCCACCGTCACTCCCCCAGAGGAGAATAACTTTCTCCTGAGAGCCAAGTGGTGCAAGCCTTGGAATCCCTTCCAAGTCTTCTGGAGAGAAGATGGCAGTCAGGCCGGGATCCACCATGTCCTGAAACTCCCTACTGGAACCACTCATGACACCTTTCCTCTTGAAATGTGGTCAAGACCAGAATACAAAAGAAGGGAGAGAAACACCTAACTTCCATCCTGCTGTGCTGACACAATACTGAAAACCACTGGCAATCTCAACAGCACAGACACTGGGCCAGCTGATGGGTATGGCACAGGCACAGTCACATGAGGCCCAGGGCTAAAGACCACCTCTGCATAGCTGTGTCAGTCTATACGGAGTCTTTTAATATTAAAGAACAAAATAAATTACTGAAGGATGTATGATGCCTTCTTATAAGACTTTGCATTCGATCACTGCTATAATCTTGGGCAGAACATACTTCCTGGGCTGAGACCTGTGCAGCCACACAGGACCCCACACGAAGGTATTGCTCTGCTATCACTGTCCAAATGCTCTTCGTTTCAGAAAAAAGAACTCACATTTTTCATTTTGTATTGGAATCCACAAAATAAGTAGCTGACCCTTGGCCAGTGAGGGGAGAAACACAGGCATCACCAACATCACCATTTACAGATGCAGAGAAAGAGGATGAAGCAGACTGAATGGCTGCCCCGGGCTCACCTCACGAGGAAGCAGCTAATCCCAGCCCTGGGCCTCGCGCTTCCTGTGTTAGATAGCTTTGCGTCACTGGGACAAAATACCTGAAAAAAATTGCAAGAGAGGAAAAGTTTATTTTGACTCACAGTTTCAGAGGCTTCAGTTCATGGTCACTTGGCTGCCCCCAAAAGGAGCTGAGCCAGGCTGGGCCAGTCAGATTATCTTTCCTGGGAATCTGGAATTGGCACCCAGCAGACAAGGGACAAAAGTAGCAACTTGAGCAGTTGCTGAAACAGAAGAAGGGCAAATTTCCAGCACAGGATAATCATATAAGACCATGTACATCTTCTGTCCTCTCTCCCCACTCTCCAAATTTGTGGTTCCCAGAGAGACACAGGTTAGAGGAAGGGCCAGGAGCTACCATATTGCCAGGAGAGAAGAATCCAGACATTTTAGGAGAAACTTCCTTGTGTGATCTCACTTGTGGCTGAAAACCTGCAAGTTACATGAGGATGAAGACCCATGGTTATTAACATTTCTTATTCATCTTGCTACCATTGCTTAATCTAAATAAATATATGTAGCACTTCCTATATTCCAGATACTAGTCCAAGTGCTTTATATATATATCAATTCACTTAATTTCCTAACAACCATGTAAGATAAGTATTATTGTCATCATCCTTAGTTTACAAGTAAAAAAGCTAAGGCACAAAGAAGTTATGTGACTCACCCAAAGTCACACAGCTAGTATGTGGTAGAGCCAGGATGCGAATTCAAAGAGCCTGACTTCAAAGTCTGGGTTCCTACTTTCACCAGCTGCCTCTTGAGAGTATTTTTCTGGCTGGTCTGAAATAAGTAACAGGCAATTTCCACTTTTAAGTTTAATTTACCTAATCATAGTGCAGTTTTTTAAATATGTTGCCTGTTTGGAATAAAAAAGGTCTCTGAGCAGTCAAAATAAATGTTGCATGCACTAAATACGAAAGCAAGCGCACCCAGTCCCTCAGATTCTCACTCAGTGTTCATTTACTCATATACTTTCTCCTTTTCCTCTTTTCTGTCAGTGCAAAAAACAACCTAGAAGCGAGTCTCACCTAGTACCTGGACAGTCATCCATATCCAAATGATTCAAGACGTGTAACTTCCTCTCAAGCACGGCTCACAGTCTATCCACTTGGTGCTCTGATGCCTGCAGGTTGTTTTGTTTTGTTTTTGTCTTTTTTTCTCTTTTTTGAGACAGGGTCTCACTATGCAGTTCAGACTGGCCTTGAGCTCACTTTGTAGCCCAGGGTGGCCTCAAACTCACAACGATCCTCTTGCCTCAGCCTCCCGAGTGCTGGGATTACAGGCGTGAGCCACCACACCCGGCTCATGCCTGCAGTTTTGATAACACAACTGGCTCTTGCACTTTCATACCAGGAGGTGTTTGCTCGGACATGCACAACTGGAGCCAATAAACAGGACAGTAGGAATGGACTGACAGAACTATCCCATGGGGCTCTCAAAGTCAAATATAGGAAGTCCTTAGGAGTCCTGCCTTCAATTTGCTGCTAAGGGGAAGGAGTCAAACACATTTAGAACTCTGTCCCTTGTCTTGTAAGGGAGAGCCTGGGTGCCTTTAGACTTTAGATTGCTCCTGTATTGAGTGCTTCCCTCTTTCTCAGTTAGTTTTTGCTTTTTCATCTAGTGAACTATGGTATCATCCATGTTTTTGAAGCATCTCATTCTTAAGAGGCCTATCATGTGGTATGTATACACACCAACTTCGCAAAATGAATGTATTCCAACGTGTACTAATAAAATAGTAAAATAAATAAGTACTTCCTTCTTAGTACAGTATAAATTCTACCATACGTAATGTAGTTAATTCAGTAAATATTTTTGAGCACCTATTCTGTGTCATTTCTGTATTTTATGATTACATACATTAAATGTATTTAATAAAATTCTTTCACTCATAAAACAGATTCCTTAACCAAACTGTTAATAGAGTCATGATATGAGTTTTCCAGAAAATGTTCCTGGTGTTGGTTCTCCCCTGGCAGCACCTCACTCTTTACAGATGCTTTAAAATATTCTTATTTTGGGGCTGGGGATTTAGCTCAGTGGCATAAGCACCTGCCTGGCAAGCATGAGGTCATAAGTTCTATGCCTGGTACCAAAATAAATTTTTTTTAATTAAAAAAAATTATTACTTGAATTCACCTGCGAGGCTCCATAGCTTTCAGGAATTGGATACACGTAGTTTCAGACAATCTGTCTACTCAGTGAGATCTTGGCAGCACTAACTCTTCCATTCCACCATGACACGAATTTATCATTCTTTACCTTAAATTCTGAAACCTTACGTACCAACCATACCACCCTGAATGATTCCTGCCATCAGTGTTGGAACTGACCACTCCTTCGACACTTACTGAGGACTTTCCTACGCACCAAGGCCAGGAACTAAAGCTATTCTGTTTGTTCCCAACAGCCATGTGGTAAGTGTGACTGTAACTTAAGTAGGACCATTATTCCTGCTTAACAGATGAGGGACAGCGAAGGGATATGACTTTCTCAAAAAATCAGATTTTATTTTATTTTTTTAAATGAAGCATGGATACAAACTCAGATGTGTCTAACATCAAAGTCTATTTTCTGGGGACTTTCCCAGACCACTTTCCAGGCCCAAAGGCCCAGATAACACCTTTACTCACCTGACCAATGAGACAAATGCTTATCACCTATCTTTCTAGAAATTAAGACTTTGGTATAACTGCTTATCTCAGAGCATTCAGTTGGTTTTTCTTCTTTAATCCAGTAGAGGGATTCTCAGGAAAGAGATGTCAGATGGAAACTTGGGCCCAGGAAACTTTCCTAGGAGTGCTGGGTGCTGGGATCCAACCTATAGGACAAGATGCAGAGACAGGCTGGACTCAGAACCCAGGCCTCAGCGGCCGGATGGTCCCAATTAAGTATCTGAAAGCCAATGAAAAGGACTGATCCTCTGTACCCCCCAGTGACAAGTCACTAGCCTCACTTCTGGCTGCTGAGCAAACAACTGTTCCCTGGGCAAATGCACCCCAGCGAGGACCTTCAAACTGGGTCTCTGACGACAGTCAATTTTTTACACTTTTCTTACATTCTTCTTTAAAAGATCCCACAATTATATTTTATCATTTTTTCCACTCTTTTTCTCTTTCCAAGTAATGATAATGACCTTTCTCTCCACCACCTCTGTCACCTGATGAAAGACCCTGGGCTATAGACTCCCCACTTCTGCCGATCAGGCAGTCTAAACAGGTGTGCCAGGAGTTCCTGCCTCCGGCTCTGGGGTCAGCCTCTTCCTTGTCCCCTCAGCTGCCGTTTTCCTGAAGTTTTGCTTTACCCACACCCTGATCCCGAGCTTCTGCTCCCCGCTTATGGCAGAGAGACCATGGCCACGGCCTTCCATCTGTCCCACCTGTCCTCAGATCCACTCAGCTCCTTTCCTGCTCCTTCCTGACATTTCTAGAGGTCAACCTACCACGAACCTGCCCTGCCTGGGGATCCCAGAGCAAGTGGAATGAAGCTCTTTATCCTCTTTAAGGACCCTCCTGAGCAGGCCCCTGCCCACCCTACACACACACACCCCCACCTCCACATTCCTACTTTCATGCCCTTCTGCCTGCAGTGACATCCTTCCTACACCAAGTTAGCTCCTTCATGGCCCAATTAAGGTGTTTTCTCCTCCACAAGCCTTCCTTACCTCCAGGAGCTGGGCTACTCTCCCCTGCCTTCAGCCCTCAGTCTCTATCTACCACACCCCACGTTACTTGGAAGTTATTTGGTATTGTGGGCTCAGGAGCACCATGTGGGAGGCACCACATTTTCCCCTTTTCTGCATCCCTCAAGCATAGCACAGAGAAGTTGGCACAAGCTAGTTGACCTGAGCAAACCAACCTTCCTCTTTGGCATCTGCACAGATGCTTTCTTCATACCTCACAACGCTCCAGTTCTTTTCCCAGTAGAACCCTGGCCTGCCCCAAAAGTACATTTTCTCTATTTGCAAGGTAGGCAAACAGCTCAGATGTGTCTCACAGCAAGTGAAACTGATGCTAGAAAAAAAATCTGTTAGAGCAATTCTTTTCCTTTATAGAAGGGTGTTAGCTTAGATTTCTTCAACCAGAAAATGCCAAATATATTTACAAGAGAGTGAGTGCATGATAGGTCATCTTCAAATAGTCCTGATGATCACCTTGGGATCCTTTTATGTTCTTTTTTGTATTTCTATATATTATTTTTAAATTTTATGTAATGACAATGTTATACACAAAAAATTAGAAAACAGAAATCTAATTTCGTTGTGAAGAAAACAAGAAAAACAATTTTAGGTGAATTTTTAAAATCTCTAAACAGATTTTTAACAAAATAAGTGGTCACACATACACACACACAGAGGGTCAAATCCCCTAATCACAAGGCTCACAAACAAAAAAATTGCCCATCTCTAAGTCTCTGTGACCAAATGCATTTTCAGTCATTCAATTTCAAGCCTATGCTTCTCTGTAACTCTCTGGGAAATAATGATTTAGCAAAGTGTTTACCATCAAGGCAGTTCTGCGACATCAGAGTTGTAGACCAGGTGCCTTGGAGTAATCCCATGGTCAAGGGGCCTCAACTCCAAATCCACACAGCACACTGACTCTTGGTGAGTCAATGGAACTCCCTGCAACTCCCTGCAACTAAAATAAGACAATCTCTGTATCATCTGCTTTACATTTCTAATTAGGTTTTATTAGGTTTCTAAGCAAAAGAAAAAGATTACATAACACATGTACACTTGCTTTAGAAAGTAGAAGGGTTCATAACTAGTAGAAGGGTTCTGATCAATAACAATATTCTAGGAGTGACCAGTCCCCCATCCCTTAAAGGACCTGCCCCATCCCTGTTATGCACTGAGTCTCCTCATTCTAGGGCTCGCTGCCCCTCCAGAGGCAGCCATCAACTCACTCAAGGGCTCCTCTCCAAAGGCTATTCCTTGTCTTCAGTCCATCCAGATCAATTCCCAGGTACCTGAGCCTTTTCCCATCCCTGCCTTTTCCCATCAGATGGTAACCCCCAGGACAATGCTAAGTGCTTATACTGATGGACAACAACCTGAAAGGGAGCCCTAAAAAAACATACTTTTCCCCAACTGTGCATAGTTTCATTTGTCCTTTCACATATTTATGGAGGCATGTCAAAAATTAATTTGAAGAGGCATTTGATTGCCTGACCTAAAGAATCTTTTCCTTGGTAAGTTTGAGGGTGGAGCCATGCAACCCATTGGCTTACATCTTCCAGCAAAGACCAAAATCACAACTGGTAAGCATGAGGTCATGAGTTAGACCCCCAGTTCCAAAAAAAAAAAAATCACTCTCACCTACCTAAAACCCCACTCTGTCCCTGCCAGGAGGGAGACCTCTGCAAGTCTTCTGAATCATGGGTCATCAAGTTTCTTAGATTTAATCTCATGACATGTGAATGAGGGTGTTCAGGCTAGAACTAGAGACCCTCGCGCCAGACCTTCTGAGCCCACTGGATTTGGTTCCATTTTCTTTGAGTAGTTAAGAGGGTGGAGGAGTGTGTATGTGAATGACAAAGTAAACACCATCTTTAAGATATTATTCAGGACCTAGCAGCAAATATTCCATCAAAAGAAGATGTGATTTCTAACTTTGCCCTTTTTGTAAAGACAAATCTGTGATATGCATCCTCTGAACAACAGAGGGAAGGAAACTGGTTTGACATGTACCTGGTAACAAAAGGAGTGGAAGGCTATCAAGGTTCCTCACTATCATGAAACCGGTATTAAAAGCTAGGCCTTCAAGCCTGAAACACTTGGGTCTCTTTCCCTGCTTGATTGTTTATGCACCACATGCACAAAGACTGGTTGCGTATCCTCTCACTGTGACCATTGTCCTGTCTATAAAATGCAGCTGGGAACCCTGACTCAGTCAGAGCTGTGATGTCAGAGGAGCTCATGAATGTAGATGGAGAGCCCTGGTTCACACGAGCACTCAGAGCATTAGGGGCCACCAATGTCATACGTTTAAGCATCAGTGATCACAAATATCCAGCACGTGGTCCATTCGAAGTCCCATCCCAGTGGGGCTAGCTAAGGCTCTCTTTGGAAGAATGGTGAGAGATCTGAGAGCCATCATGTATAACAATGAATTTGAACATATGTAAGGAACCTTTATCATTATCATGACTTTTCTGAAGCCGACTGTGTCACACAAGCATTAATATTTTTTCTCATTTCATTTATTTTGTGGTACTGGAGACTGAACCCATGGCTACATCCCCAGCCCTTTTAAAAGTCTTTTTCTCTTTTGAGACAGGGTCTCATTAAATCACTAAGTTTTCCTTTCTGGGCTCAAACTTATAATCCTTTTGCCTCAGCCTCCCAGAGTGCTGAGATTAGAGGAAAGTGCCACCACACCTGCCTAAGCATTAACCTTTAACCACATAAATAATTTGAAGTAACCGGTTTAAAAAGCAGGTGCAAATAAAGAAGTGTCCATTTGCTGGGAATTGTTAGCTGGATTCTCTTGTGTTTAAATTGATTGTTTTTAGAAGTTGGTCCTCAGTACCACTGAATAAGATGTTGAAAATTACAGGGTCCTTAATTTCAAACTTTACTGTTACTTAATTTCAAACTTTATGAGCACGCTATAGCTAAATGGGAGACCTTGGCACCATCCAGTGCAACTTTCTATGGAACTCTCGTCTACCTCTCTGGTCCTTTGTTTTCCGACATTCTTTCTTCCCCAAACAGGAGTCCTGTCAGCTGGTCTTGTTGATCACCTTACAGAACAGCCCGTACCTCACAATGTAAGAATGTTCTACGCTATTGCTACAAGCTGTTAAACTTTAAAAGTACAGAATAGCATTCATGTTTCCAGCTTTGGAAGAAGATAAAGCACTGACTTCATTACCATTTGTTTCAGAATTTACTCACATTACAGCTTTGCAAACATTTCACTGTTTTGGCCCACTCGCCTTGCTGAAGGGAGGGGCGCACACTCTAACAGCAGAACCACTGTGTCAGCTCCCAGGTTAACTGAAGTCCACTCTGGCTTTGGCAAAGTTCCCAACAGCTGGTGCTTGGCCCTTAGATGAAGGGCCTTCGCTGTGTCAGTCTCCTCACCATCCATGCAGCAACTGATCAGTTTGGAAGGAGCCACTAGAAGGCTTTGTACTTGGTAGATAGTTACAAGATTAGTAACAGAGTGTCATGACCTTCACTGAATGCTCTCAGTGCTGCTCATCCAGGAGGCAACAAGGCAGGGACCTTGATGTGCTGAAAAGCAGAGTAAAATGGAAACAGATCTGTTATGAGACAGAGGGCTTGGAACCCAAAATTAACTTTACTCTGAACATCCATCTTTGCCTCCAGTACAAAATTCATTCAATGAAACTCTGCCAGTGCCAGTTCCTGCACCATTCTTTCTCATGACATAATGCAGTAGCCCCCTACTAAATCTGCACAACTCCAGAGAGAGGGACCCTATCCTTTGTATCATTATACTCCAATTCTTAGTTCAAATGGCTGACACAGAGCAAACTCACCACAGATATTTGTGAAGTACATTGAACAAAGACATCATACTTAAGGGCTGAGTTTTCTAAATTCCCATGCTTTTGAGGAATAATGGTGTGCCTTTTGAGCTCCAGCCACAGCACCATGACAGAGATGAGTGTCCATTTACACACACACACACACACACACACACATTCACATACTCACACACCCTCTGCTGCTGATGCCCCATTGTTTCCCTAAACCAGAAGTCAAGGAGTAGGATGCAGGTTTTCTGGAACACACCTCCCTGGAAATCCCAGCATATGTTGATCCTATGAGTAATAGACACTGGCTACTGCTATCTGTCATCAGATAATATCCTTTTCCTCCCACAAGCCAAATGGATTTTGAACCTGAAATACCCTTAGAAGGATATTTTCCTTTCAGTTTATAGTCTGGCTGTAACTCAGCCAGGCAGGCAGGCAGGATGCAAGGGTCACCATGTAGCAGGAATACGAGGGCACATCCCTACTGGTGCTGGGAGGCAGAGCCCAAGCCTGTCACTGTCAGGGCCTTGTCAACCAGTGTCTGCCCACCATGACACTTGTCCCTCTAAAGGCCTCGCTCACCAGCCAACTTTGCCTTTAGTCCTATCATTGTGAAGTGCTTGGCTTTTCCTTGTTCCTGCAGAGTGGCCTAAGTAGGTGGCTATTTTTTATATCTCACAATGTTGTACTTCACTTTCCACTGCCTGGATTTATGTAATATGCTAGCTATAAGACGGGGTTTGCTCCTCTCTTTCCGGGGTGATTTCGCTCCTCAGTGTGCTTTCCAGATGCCTGTCTCAACGTGGGGCAGAGATTTCTCATCAAGAGGCTCCAGCGGCAGTGAACACTATGAAAGGAGAGTGTCCCCAATATGGGTTCTTTACCCTTTGAGAACAGCAAAGAAGAGAGTCCTAGCTGAGTGCGCTAGATCAGGACCCAGAGGAGGAGCCTTCTTGCTGGAATCATACCTCTTCATTTACTAGATTGTCAGGGATCCAAGAGTGTATCCGTAACTTTTTTCTACTTTCCTTCTTAATATATTACTGCCTTTATTATGATTCGAATTTTTGTTATAATTCATTTGTTAATATCAGTGATGTTTCTATGGATTTCCTATGGAAATGTGTGGAGATTAATTTCATTTTCTTTTCCTTTTTTTTTTTGTTTTAGTTTTTGGTTTGTTTGTTTGTTTGTTTGTATAGGGTCTGTGATCCCCAGGCTGGTTTCAAGTTCCCGGACTCGATCCTCCCACGTTAGCCTCTCGAGTGCTATAATTACACTTGACCATCACACCCAGCTAAAATAATTTCTTCACATGGTACATGTATAATTACAAAGGCTGTCTTGTAAAGTATATGCTGAACTATTTTGACAACATTGATGGGAATTAAACCTTCAGTTTAAAATATTACAGAGCTGATGATGGGAAAAACTGATCACAAAGCAGCTCTGGGTCCTTCCATTTCAAACCTTAATGTTTTCCGTTACCCACATTTCTGGTGCCAGGCCCTGGCACATCGGTTTACATGACACTAGTTGAATCAGCACAAGGACACTGGAAACCACTCCCACACAAGAGTGGCTAGAAATATTTATACACAGAAGTGACTGTGAACCTCATAAACATATGCCTGTAACCCATACTAAATGTTCACCTAACTCCACTTCCTTTAGCCTAATGCTTAAGACGCCTGCAGTCACCAGTAATGGAGAGAAAAACCAGATGAGAAAGAGACGGTGACTTAATGAACTATCTATTTGTACAAATTTTCACAGAACAGTATGATCACATGAACACTATCGTGGAGGCTTTATGGTGTTGTGAAAGTGAAGAAGCCTGAATGGGGGCTTTATCTTTAAAAAGAGACAGTAGGCACAGACGACCGGTTCAGTCAGCTAACACACAGGAGCTCCCCAAGCATCCCTGCATGTGGACTACTTATCTTCTAAGCACCTGCAGGTAACACACACCCAAAAAGACAGATTCTAACTTGTTACAGGTTATTTTTGTCTTTTTATTTTTTTAGGCATGGTCTTACTATGTAATTCAGTCAGGCCTGGAATTCACTTTGCAGTCCAGGCTGGCCTCGAACTCTCCCCAGTCCCCCCGCCCCAGCCTCCTGAGCGTTGTGCCATACAGGTGTGTGCCCCCATGCCAGATCCTTTGCTGTATTCTCAGGCACTTTCATTTTTTATGTTTGCAGCCATGATTTGCATACAGATTTTAAAATGTGCGTTCTTTTAAGGGGCTTAATAAAGACAGGATCACAAAATACATAGGTTTTGGAAGTCCTCCTTTGTATCTTTAGTTGCTCCTTTAGTTTGCATTGATTCAAAATGTTTACCTTTCATGGTCATTTTGACTCTGGGGAAGCGCCAGATCTGGTGAATGAGGCAGATGAAGACGCACCAGAATGTTTCTACAAGGTTGCTTTTCCACTGGAATGCACTTGGCAGCAGCACTGATCATACTTCATTTTCTCACACCTCATAAAGACACAAAAGAGGTCTTCCAGAATTGTTTCAGAAAGTAACGAGAACAACGGGACAGTCGAGGAAGAAGCGGGGATTTTAAGGGGGGTTAATGGAATTGTGTCTTTTACTGTAGCAAATTTTAAACATTTAAATAGTCACTGTCTATTTTAATCATATCTTTTAAGAATAGCTTGAATTAAAAAAACAAAACATACAGATTAGGTAAAGAAAGAGGGGTTTTGTTTGTTTGTTTGTTTTGTTTTTTTGGCTTTTTGAGACAGGGTCTCTCTATGAAGTTCAGGCTGGCCTTGAGCTCACTTTTGTAGCCCAGACTGGTCTCGAACTCACAACAATCCTCCTGCCTCAGCTTCCCTAGTGCTGGGATTACCAGTGTGAGCCACCATGCCGGGCCATAAAGAAAGGTTTTAAACAATAAATTGATGCTGAACTTGACCAAGCTAAAGAGAGTGCTAGGAAGCATTTCCCAGGTTCAGGAGCTCAATTCAGTGTCTGTTCACTATTTTCTAGAATGTAAAAGCATTGAATACAAGGTCTAAATCTTCCCCTCATATGTATGGCTTGGTACATGTGCAGTCAGTTTTATTGAATCAGAAAATGAGTGAGTTGTGATGAAAGACTAAAAGAAATTGTCCTGTGCAAATGAATGAATGAATGAATGAATGAATGAAATGCCAAATATGAGGAATGCCCATACTTTTTTGTCAGAGGTTAAGAGTCACTGGAAATCTTGGCAAGGGTCACTCTGGCAAAGGAGAAGCAGAGGAAGTCAGATCTGAGAAATTCCGGAAGAGTGTTGTTTATTAAGGAAACTGACTGTGGATGCTGTTGCAGGATCTAGGGGGTAAGAAGGAAGGGAAGTGCACTTGTTAACTGGGCCAAACATCTGGGGTTTATTTTATAAAAGAAGGTATTCAAAAAGAGGTGGTAGGACCCAAAGAAGCGAAGAAGGGAGCCGGGGGGTCAGGAGGCAGAGCAGGGAATTGTCAAGATGAGAGTGATAAAAGGCCTTCACACGAGCAGTACTCAAACCTTACTGTGGTACAGGGCCCTGGATCTTGGCCCCCTTTTAGGGAAACGTGTGCGCCACGGGCCATGATACCAGCAGATACCAGTGAATGAACGGCCTGGTGTAAAGAAGTGATCTCCTGCGAGAGGCTGTGTGACACAGGCGATGGGCGAGGAAGTAACATGCAGCACTCACCAGTGCCACTGATGGAGCCAGGACACTTGCAAAGTCCCTGACGGGTAACAAGGAGCATTCGACCTCAGCCAAACGAATAAACAGAACACAGTTCCTTTCAGTCTTTTGTCACGACCCAGCCACTAATTTTCTTCCAGGGTCCCCAAGACTTGCCGTCGTCCTGTTTCCACAGAGGACTCCTGGAGCCAACAGAATTGTCCAGCAGGTCAGGGCCAGGCCGAAAAGCAGCGTGGGAGGGCACATCTGCTCTACTGCATTTTGACCTTGGAGTTAACGTCCGCCCTGTCTTTTCTTTCCATCTCAAAGTTGGCACTAGCCTTTCCTTAGATGGGCGTGTGTTTTATCTAAGAAAATGCCTCAGCGGTTGTAGCCTTTTAATTTTATTAATTAACTGTGTTCTCTATTCCAGTTAGCCAGATCTATGCTGAGGTTCAATGTAATCCCCAAGGTGATTTCCCACTCAACACAGCATCACACAAATATTGAGGGTCACACTAATCCATTTATTCTGGTCCATACCTCTTAAGTTAAATGTTGTCACTTTTTTCTCTATGACTTTTGATTCTTTGACCTAAATACAAAGTAAACACAAATCTAGAAAGAGAGACAGAGCCAGGCATGGTGGGGCACACCTGTAATCTCAGCACTTGGAAGGCTGAGGCAGGAGGAACACCAAGTTCCAAGTGAGTTCAAGGCCAGCCTAAACTGCATAGTGAAACCCTGTCTGAAAAAGAAAAGAAAAGAAAAGAAAAGAAAAGAAAAGAAAAGAAAAGAAAAGAAAAGAAAAGAAGAGAGAGAAAGAGAGAGAGAGGCTCATTTGGAAGCAAAAAAGAGAGGTCTTTCTACTTCATTGGCTGGCAATAAAGCCTAAAACTCCATCACCATGTTGATGGCAACTTAGGAAATATTGTTGCGACTAAACAAAAAATATCTGCAAAAAATTCACAATGAAACAGCTAAAAAGCATTGTATCACCCTGCATTCCACTATTAAAACATGAGTAGCGAACACTCTGGAACAGACAACCCTCAAGAAAACAAAAACAAACATGCTGACGATGCTGAGGGGCAGGAGGAACCAGGAAACGGCCCCGTCTGGGATCAGAAGTCCTGGGCAGGACTCACACCCTTTGGGGCACTCGGCGTTTTTCATCTGCAAAAAGAACAAGTGGCATTAAGGAGCTCTGACATTTCATAATTCAAAAGAAACTGCAAAGACTCAAAGTATCAAACCAGTCATTTTTTTTAACTGCAGCATTTATTAGGCTCGGGCAGGCCACGAACACAGCCTAACGGGTGACAGTCATTCGTCTTGCCGTCAGTGAGATCCACACACAGCGCTGTTGTCGGGTTCTCACAAGCTGCCCATGCCTGCTCATCACAAGAAACTCCCCTGCGTTAGAACAGCAGAAGCTGCTCATCTCATCGAGACAAAAGAAACCTGCTGGAAATGTCTTCAACACTGTTATAATGAGCAGCCCCAGAGTCAAGAAGCCCAGGCAAAATTAAAGCAACTTGTTTATGGAAATAAAAAATGAACAGGCTAAAAAAATATCCAGAAAGAGAGTTGGATAGTTGTGGTTGAAAACTAAAAACTGCAGCAGCACAGCTTTGAAGAATAGAGTGCGGCTGTTAGAAGTCAAGGGTGTGGGCTCTAATCCTGAGCCTACGTTTACCAGCGGGGCTGTATTTTAAGCTCTCCGTATCTCCGTTTATTCACCTGTATGTGGGTGTAAGAGAAATAGACAACTTCTTCCAGTTAGCATAGCAGTGAAATGAGTTAGAAATGGGGTTACAATAGCACCTGATACACAGTTGACTATTGTTGCTATTTCCAGCACCAGCCAATAATTATTAACACCAATACTAGAGTCTGGATTCAAAGCCCAGGACCATGATAATTAGTAATTGACCTTTGGGAAAGCTTCTTGGTCTTTCAATTCTTCATCATTAAAATGGGAATAACCGTTATTGTGAGGATTAAATAAGAGAATGCTTATGAAATACACAGCACAAGGCAGTTTTCATGAATCATTACTGTTCAAGAATTATCAAGAAACTTCTCTGCAATTTATTTACTTCTGTTGTTTCATTAATACCATGAAAATAACAATGAAGGCAGTGGATATAGCCCAGTGGTACAAGCGCCTGCCTAGCAAGTGTGAGGTTGTGAGTTTGATCCCTGGCACCAAAAAAACAAAGCCAAAATAAACAAAAAAACCCAACAACAATGAATGGTGAAGACAGTCAATTCTATATATATTTTGCCACAATAACAACAAATTAGAAAAAAACAACATTCGGTGCCAAAGATATTTTAAGGAAGAAAGAATAGTCTTTTCAACAAACGGTTCTGGGAAAACTGGATACATCCATTCAAAAGAATGAAGGTGGGTCCCTTCCTCGCACCACATACAAGTTTACTTCAAAATAGGTCAGAGAACTAAATATAAGAGCTAACCTTTTAAGCTCATAGAAGAAAGATAAGTTTGCTTTTGTGGCCTTAATTAAGCAATAGTTTCTTAACTTAGACATCAAAAGCACAAACAATAACCATAAAAAAACAGATAAATTGCACAATATCAAAATTGAAAACTTTTACACTTCAGAGAGCACCAATCAAGAAAGTGGAAAAATCTATGAATGGGAAAAATTACTTTTAAATTACTTTGAAATCATATATCTGAACTTGTATGCAGAATACATAAAGAAATTTTAAACTCATCAAGACCAACACTCAATAAGTGGGTAAAGAATCAAAATATATATTCCTCTAAAGAAAATATACAAGTGGTCAATAAGCACAGAAAAAGATTCTTAACATCATTACCTGTCAGGGAAATGGAAATGAAAACCAAATGGTATTACTTTATTTCCACTAGGAGGAATGAAATAAAAAATACAGAAATAGCAAGTGTTGGTAAGGATGTGGACAAATTTAAACCATCATATGTATTGCTAGTGAGAATGTAAAAGAGTGTGAACATTTGTTTGGAAAATAGTGTGACAATTCCTCAAAAGATTAAACATGCAGTTACTATATGGTTTGACAATTCAAACTTTAGGTATAAATTCAAGAGAAAAACACATACAGCAGTTTATACATAAGTGTTAATAGCAGCATTATTCATAATAATTAAAGAATGCAAATAACTACAATGTCCCTTGACTGATAAACAGATAAATGTGTTATATCCATAAAATGGAACTGTATTCAACAATCAAAGAAACTGATAAGTGCTCCAACATGAACGAAACTAGATAATCTTGAAAGAAGCCAGTTACAAAAGGCTGCATAGCGTATGATTTCATCTGTATGAAAAGGTAGAATAGGCAAATTCATTAGCGACAGAAAGTAGGCCAGGGGTTTCCTACAGCTGGAGATCCAAAGTAGAGCAGTGAGGGAGGTAGCAGCGGGAACATTTTGCAGTGTAGCAGTATTAGCCTCTGTGCAGGCATGTGTAGTTCAGATGTAAGTCTGTAACATAAATCACACCCAACCAGACTGTAGAATGTTAGTGTATGCCCGTATATGGGAGACAAACACACAAAAATTGTAAAAAGCACGCAACTACACCTTTGGGTCCTCCGCCTTTGGATAGAAACCTGCTGAGTCAGTGCTGTCACAGATAAAAGTGCTGGGCCAGGGGTTTAGCTCAGCGGCGTTTAAGTGCCTGCTTGGCAAATGTGAAGTCGTGAGTTCGATCCCCGGTACCAAAAAAATAAAATAATAAAAGTGCTCCCTGGGAAGAAGGCCTTTTTCTACACGGAAATTCCATAGGGGAAATAAGGATTGACTGTTGATGGAGATTCCTTCTGGAGCAGTGAAAAAGCTCTAGGATTGGGAAGCTCGGTGGCGGATGCACAACTGTAGATATACTAACCACCACTGAAATATATACTTGGGTGAATTGCATGGTATGTGAAGCATATTTCTGTTGGGGGTGAGGCTGTCTGTACCTCGGGCATCTAGGGCAAGGCCACTGCTTCTCATGAGTTTGGCAGGGCTCTATGAGAAGTAAGCCCAGCTCAGGGATCTGACACACATAGTGACTGTCACTTGAGATAATACAGACCCTTTACTTCCCTGCGAAGCCACCAAGGCATGCTGTTCTGCTGAGGGTTAGATGTTCTTCCTGTCCCAGATCCTACCCTCCCCTTAAACTCTCTGTGAACTTATCCATATGCTGATTGTATAAATAAACACACTGCAGTGCCAGGCAGTCCTTTCTCCCATCAGGAGAGAGGGCTCCGCCTGACCTCCGCTTTCTGCATCTTGCCTCCTGTTTTCTTCATCCTGCACTGTCCTCCCTCGTTTCAGGAGCTGTGCTGCACATGGCGTATTTCAATAAAGCTTTGTTAAAAGAAATAATGGAAACATCAGAAGCTCTGAGAGCCATCCTGCAGACCTCTAGACAGGCCCTAAACTTACCTTCCAGCAGAAGTAATAGAAGCTGGTGATGGAATTGCCTAAATGCTCCCTGAAACAGAGAGCCCTAAAGAGTTCAGAGTAGTTGCTGAATGCACAGAAGTTTCCTGTACTATTTCTTTCCCATCTTCACTTACACAGCTGAAAGAAAGTTCTGCAGGGATGCAGATAATCAGAGCATCCACTCTTCTTTCTCACAGTCCAACAGGACCAGAATGGGCTCACATTGCAAGGAAGAGTTCATCTTGCTTCCTCAAGCTCCATCATGTGAATCTTGTCTACCAGGGAAGACCTTCAAGGGAAAGGCCATGAGGTAGACTCCCACTCATCACCACCAACACTTTGCAGAAATGTGGGGGCCAGGTCTGGGAGTGTAAATCAGTAGTAGAGCCTTGCTTAGCATGAACAAGGCCCTGGGTTGCATCTCAAGCACTAAGGGGACAGATAGATAGATAGATAGATAGATAGATAGATAGATAGATAGATACATACATACATACATACATAGATAGATAGATAGATAGAGATAGATAGATAGATAGATAGATAGATAGATAGATAGCTTCTTCCCTTGTATTTTCTCCTCTACCCCTACTGTGGTCTATACTGCTGCTCTTGAAACTCAGCCTGATCTGCAAGTTTGATAGAGGGGGAGAGATACAAGTGCAAGTACAGGTACACACACAAATAGATACAGATGATAAAGATGACGCAGATACAAATACACATAGAGGAGGAAGGAACCAATAAACAGTCACCTCTTTTTGCACTTGGCTTGTTCAGCTGTCTGCAGAGTGGGTGAAAATAAAGCCAGAGGTTGGGTTCTAAATACATGAGCTTATGCAGTGGTCCTAATGTTTGGTGTCATCGGTCCTTTTAAGCAAGTGGCCTGATTCAGGGACTTTGTTCTCAGAAATTCTAGGACTAACATATGCATGAAGTTTGAGAGATTTCCCAGCCCCCTGTAGCCTCTCCTAGGGTGTAAGAACTCTTGATATTCTACCACAACGTGTCTCCATTTAAACTTATGTAGATATGTAGATACGCACTTGCAACAGTGGTGAATGGTTTCATTTCCGAATACAAGCCTGAGGCGCAGGGAGGAACACCTCCACATCCTTGAAGTTCGGTGGATCTTCCATCAAACTACAGTATTTCCTCCGTAGGACTCAAACTGTATTGTCGGAAACATGAGAGACAGTATTACAGTAGAATCTCAGTTTTCAAATGCTTCTGTTTACAAACAATTTGCTTTGTGAACAGAAGCACTTGACAAAATTTTGCTCCTGTTGTCAAACGCTGCATCAGGTGACAAACATGATCACAGCCATCGTCCCAGGATGAACTCGAATACCATCATCTTTCCCGGAACCCTGGGAGAAATTAAATTTGTGAACCGAGGTACCACTGTACCTCCTTCCCAGAGTTCCCATGAGGATTAAGTGAGTAATGTCATTAAAGCAGCCTGGCTTCCACCTCTGCACCACTTCATTCTCTGTACCCTCATAATCATTTCATCAACTCAGTGCTTGTCTAGTGGCTGTCATCCCAATGGATATAAACTTCAGGAAAGCTTTCTTCACAGCTGTGTTCCCAAGGACTCTGTAATTGTTGATAGAATATCAACATGGTGCAACATGGTGCCTGACATGTGTTATATACTCAATAAATAGTAGCTCTTACTAATAATATCCAGATCAAACAATAAAGACAAGCAGCATAGTCAAGAAAACACTGCCTGCTGAAACCTCTGACCTCAGAACCCTATTGAGAAAATGTGGACTTCACCATGAGGAACAAGTATTGTGCTTTCAGTGCAAAGAAGTAAAGGACTCAAAGAGACTCAAAATCTGTCATACTCACAGATCACCTGGCCCACAACACTGCTCTTGAAGTTCAGTCTGATCTGTGAATTGGAATGAATGAGAGCTGCGTGGGCAGCACAGGGAGAGGCCCTAGTCCTTTCCCAAGAAGGTGTGACTTTTGATTTTCTTCACGTGTGATCAAGGTGGGTGAAGCAGTGGTGCTGGAAGGCTGGGGAGATGTGGGCTGGCTGAGTCAATGTTGACCAGGCTCCCCTTGGGAAAGTCCCACAGGGAGGGGAGCAGGTGGCAATTGTCAGGTGGGAAATTAATCAGGCATGACTTGAGATCAATCAGTAGATCACAATCTGCCCATAGAAAAGCCTGGTTCTAATTAATGATAGTATCCTGGGAAAAAGTGAAACCTTATGCTTGGAATGAAGTCCTTCACCTTGGCCTTCTCTGTCTCCAAGACTAATAATGAAATATTATCTTCAAAAAATGCATGGGTTTTCAGATGTTTGTTTGTTTTGAAGTGCTCGGAATAAAACCCAAGGGCTCATACCTGCTAGGCAAGTGCTCTACTACTGAACTACATTCCCAGCCCATACTGTGTTACTTTTATGAATAAAAAATTCCTAACAAAAATACTATCAGGAATTATTGGAAAGTGGTAAAATGGTAAACAACAAATCATCCTGTGCAAGATTCAAACATGTAGACTGGAAAATAGCAATTTGAGGAAGAAAAGGAGGGAGGAGGAGCCCTAGGACTCAGGAGGATCAGAATGGAAAATTGGAGCCTACAGAGAAATTTAAGAGACAGGATGCAATGCACGTGCTAGATGACATAAAGAAGACTCATCTAAGAATAATTGGAACAAATGAAAATTCAAAATATAACACAAATTTTTAAATATTTACAGAAATAATGGTAGAAAATGTCCCAAATATAAGGAAATAAAAACACAGCTAAATGTGTCATGTTGAATCCCAAATAGCCATGCCAAAAGAGAACCTTTGCATGCCACATTATACTCAACATATCAAAAGTCCATCACAGGAACAAATTGCTAGAGAAAGGCAATGAATCACACACACACATAAAGATAAACCCATTAGAATTACAGCAGACTTCACTAAAAAAAAAAAAAAAAAAAGTAAGGGCCAGGAGGGCTTGGAGGGCAGTGTTTCAAGCCCTAAAAGATAATAATTTTCAACCCCAACTTATGCAGGCTACAAAACTTTTCTTTAAGTTGACAGAGAGATAAGGCATTTCCATGACAAGGAGTAACTTAAGAACTTCATGACCACTAAACAAGTCTTACAAAAAATTTTCAAGGATATCCTAGAAAAAGACAATAAAGCCAAAAATGCTACTAAATAAAAAAGAATGAATATACCTGACAAGGTGAGCAGCTAAGCAAATGGCAGGGGGATGAGGAAATCAGTGATAGGAAAATAATGCAATAATAAGAATTAAATTAATGCCAATTACTAACTCTCAATTCCCCAGTCAAAAGACACAGACTGGCAGACAATCATGAAATAAAACCCAACAATATGCACTATATGAGGACATTTAATTCAAAAAGAAACTCACAGATTCAAAACTAAAACATGGAAAACAATCTTCCATGCAACAGGAACCCACAAAAAAGCAGGAGCTGCTATCCTAATTTCAGACAAAGTAAATTTCAAGCCAACACTGACCAGATGATAAAAGGAGGTCACTATGTGTTGGTTAAGGAAACAATTCAATGAGAAGAGATAACAATTATAAACATATATGCACCAAATACTGATGCATTCTACTTCATAAAACAAACACTAACAGACATTTTTAAAAAAACAGATAAACACCAATACAATTGTAATAGAGGACCTCAATACTTCACTGTCACCAATGGACAGATCAACTAGACAAAACATCAACAAAGAAATATTAGAGTTAAAACAAACTTTTGAACAAATAGACTTCATATGCATCTACAAAGTGTTTCATCCAGCAACACATTATTCTCAGCAGCACATGAGATTTTCTCCAAAACAAACTATACACTAGACCATATGTAAAAGAACCAAAATTATTGCATTTATATTATCAGATCACAGTGCAATGAAACCAGAAATCAGTGGCAAAAGACACCACAGAAACTATGCAAACACATAGAAATTAAATAATACTCTCTTGAATAATCAATGGGTCACAGATGAAATTCAAGAAGAAATTAGACAGATTCTATAATCAAATGATAATGCTGGTATGATATACCAGAACCTATGGGATACAATGAAAGCAATCATAAAAGGGAAGTTTATAGCTGTGAATTCCCATATCAGAAAAACAGAGAAAGCTCAAATAAATAATCTAATGATGCACCTTATTGCTCTAGATGAATAAGAACAATCCAAACCCAAAGTTAGTATGAAGCAGGAAATTATACAATTCAGAGCAAATATTAATGAAATTGAGGCTACAAAAATACAAAGAATAAATGAAAGAGTTGGTTCTTTGAAAGATTATACAAAATTGGCAAACCTTCAGTTAATACCAAAATAAGGAAAGAAAAAATCCAAATCCATGCAATTAGAAATGAAAAAGATAAAATCACAATGGATTCTGCCAAAATCCAGAAGATTATCAGCAGCTACTTTGAAAAACTGTACACTCATGGAAAATTTGGAAAAAGTAGATAAATTCCTATATAAAAGTGAATTGCCCAAGCTGAACCAAAAAGATATAAAAATCCTGAATAAATCAATCAATATCAGTCAGTGAAATTGAAGAAGTGAAAAATAAAATATTACCAACTAAGAAAAGACTGCTGGATTCACTGCCAAACTCTATAAGAACTTGAGAGAAGACCTAATGTTATATTTCACAAACTGTTTAATGAAATAAAAAGGGAAACAGTACTCTCAAAGTCATTCATGGAAGCAAGTGTTACCCTGATTCCAAAACCAGAAAAAGATCTAACCAAAAAAGAGAACTATAGGCCAATCTCATTAATGAACATATGTATCTACAAATAGGATAGATGCAAAAATCCTCAATAAGATACTGGCAAACAGAATGCAGCAAATCATAAAAAGGATCATTCATCCTAATCAAATAGGTTTCATTGCAGGGATGCAAGGATAGTTCAACATACACAAACAAATAAATGTAATACACCACATAAACAGAGGCAAGGACAAAAACCCCATGGTCATCTCAATAGACGCAGAAAAGCATCTGACAAAACCCAACATCAATTTACAAAAACCTTGAGAGAAATACGAATAGAAGGTTTTTACCTCAATCTGTTAAAAGCATTTACCACAAACCAACAGCCAACATCATACTAAATGGAGAGAAAGCTGAAAGTTTTCCCTCTAAAATAAGGAATGTGACAAGGATGTCTGCTATCACCATCTCTGTTCAATACAGTTCTCAAAACGTTAGCTAGAGCAATTAGATAAGAGAAAGAATAAGAGATAAGGATAGAAACGGAAGAGGTTAAATTATCATTGTTTTCAGATAACATGATCTTCTACATAGAAGACCCCCAAAACTTCACCAAAACAATCCTAGAACTAGTAACAAAATTCAGTAGCAGAGTAGGAAACAAAGTCAACACTCAAAAATCAATGGCATTCCTGAACACCAACAACAGAATCACTGTGAGGGAAATCAAGGAAGTAATACCATTCACAATAGCATTAAGAAAAATGAAATATTTAGGGATAAACCTAACCAAGAAAGTGAAAGACCTCTGCAACAAAAACTGCAGTACTCTAGAAAAGGAAATTGAAGAGGAAATCAGAATATAGAAAGATATCTCATGTTGCTGGTTGGGGCAGAATGAATATAGTCAAAATAGCAGTATTTCCAAAACTGTTGTATACATTTAATTCAATTCCAATGAAAATACCAATAGCATTCCTCACAGAAGTGGAGAAAGCAATTCTAAAATTCATATGAAATAGAAGAGACCTAGAATAGCAAAAACAATTCTGGGCAACAAGGACAAGATGAGGCATTATGAGCTCAGATATCAAACTATACTACAAAGCTACAATGATAAAACAGCATGGTATTGGGGGCAGAAAACAGACACATGGATCAGTGGAACAAAAAATGCAGAAATAACTCCAAGCAGTCTCTTGGACAAAGAGGCCAAATACTTTCACTGGAAGAAAGATAGCCTCCTTAATAAATAGTGCTGGAAAACTGACTATCCACATGTTGAAGATTAAACCTAGACCCATATGTCTCACTATGCAGCAAATTAAAATCAAAACAATCACAGATCTGAACTTTAAAACAGAAACATCTATTCTTCTGAAAGACAAAATAGGTGAAATCCTGACAGCATAGCTGTAAACAAAGACTTTCTGAACACAAAGAAATAATGCAAAGAATCAACAACTAGAATCACATAAATTAAAAACCTTCTGCACAGCAAAGGAAACCACCAACAGAGTGAAGAGACAACCTACAGAATGAGAAAAACACTTTTGAGAAAAACACTTTTCCAGACATTCCTCAAAGGTCTACTATCTAGAATATATAAAAGATTAAAAAAAAATTAGACACCCCCCAACAAGGTTCAGTGGTAGAGTTCTTGTTTTTTTTCCTTTAGAGCACTTTCTGTTCCTCCTTTTACTTTTTTTTAATTTAAGAAGAAACAAAAGCATGTAAAGGGTAGGGATAATACAGAATTTCAAAAAAAAAGATAAACAATAAGAAATCACTAGTTGATAAATTACATATTGTCCTCTTAGAAATAGTTGCTCAAGTTACAAAATTAAAGCATACAAAGTAGATATTCAAACAGTGAGAGTGTAAACAGCTATGCATGCCTGAATCTCTGCATATATTTCTATCTTTTCTGTATTAGAGGGAAAAACAAAACTTAGCAAGACAAAACAAAACAAATTCGTATAAAAACATAAAACCAAAAAGTTGTATAAAACCACAGTACAAGGTGATCTACAATGATTACTGTGTTGTTTCTTATTATCTTCAATAGAATCTCTACATCATCAGGCATAATTGAATATAGCAGTACATAACAATATTAGTAAAAATAATGCATTGTAGACAGTATAAAACTTCAAAGGCAGGTAATAATCAAACAAGAGTGGATATTCTAATGAATCTTGTCATCTACAGTGCAGTTGCCTATACTCTCAGACTTGATACTATCAATCATAACAGCTTTGAATAAAATCTATCAATACAAAACAGCAATCTAACAGACCAGATTTGATTATGATCAGTCATGGTAAAACAGTGTAGGGTGTTACAGAGCTTTAGATTAAGTTAATAGGAAATTAAGGATGATTACCTGTTATTTTTGGGTTTACTGTCTGTGTCCTCAAATCTAGTACAAGTAGAATGACTGGAACAGAATATAATACATTTAAGCAGAGTAGTGTGAGTAATGTGAGTTTTAAATCCTGGTGCACTATTAACAATATAGTGTATCAAGGCCATCTATGCTATAGATTCTAGCTATCCTTCTCTGCCTCATTTCTGCTATGCTACTTTTCTGCCTTTGTTTGTCTAGTTTTCTCCTTCATTCTACTGCCTGCCCCACTCATTGAGGCCTTTCTGCCGCTGTTCCTTAAATCCTGGTATTTTTTTTCTCTCTCTCTAGAATGTCCTTCAGTATTCTCTGTAGGGTTGGATTGGTGGTCACAGATTCCCCCAGTTCCTCTTTATCATGGAAGCATCTTGTTTCTCCATTAATTTCTAGTGACAGTTTTGCAGGGTACATCAATCTGGGCTGGAGGTTATTTTCTTTCAGGGCTTGGAATATTTCACTCCAAGCTCTTCTTGATCTGATGATCTGTATCAAGAAGTCAGCTGCGATTCTGATGGGCTTACCTTTATAGGTAATCTGTTTCTTTTCTCTGACAGCTTTTAATATTCTGTTTTTATATTGAATTTGTGGTATCTTGATTATTATATGTCTGGGTGCAGATCTGTTTTGGTTGTAGGTGGCTGGGGTTCTGTATGCCTCACATAACTGAATGTCATTTTCTTTTCCCATGCTTGGCAAGTTTTCCTTAATTATTTCCCTGAATAGCCTTTGTAATTCGCCTGTATGTATTCCTGCTTCTTCATTCACATTTCTTATTCTTAAATTGTAGATTCTCTTGTCATCTTCTAGCCTTTGTATTGTTACTGCCTGTTTCCCTGTTTTTTTGTTTTGTTTTTTTAATTTTATTTAAAGAGGGGGGAAGCAAAACAGAAAAAAGGGTAGAAACAATACAGAATTTCAAAAAAAATAAACAGTAAGAAATCACTATTTGATACATTACATATTGTCTTCTTGGATATAGTTGTTCAAGTTACAAAATTAAAGCATACAAAGTGGACATTTCAACAGTGAGGCTGCAAAAAGTTCTGTTCACTGATCCAACAAAAACTTAGTAACATGGTTATCAATCCTACACACTTAAGTATACATACAGTTATCTCTTTTACAGCACTTTCTTTTCCTCCTCTTGCTTTTTTTTTAAAATTTTTATTTAAAGAAAAAATTTTGAAACAGAAAGAGGGTAGAAAAAATACAAAATCTCAAAAACCAAAACAGAAAAAAAAAGTAACCAGTAAAAAATCACTAGTTGATAATTACATAATTTCTTGTTAGATGCAGTTGTTCATGTTACAAAAGTAAAGTCCACAAAGTGGACATTCAAACAGTGAGACTGCAGTGAATTTTGCTCATCCATCCAACTAAAACTTTAGCAACATGGTTATTAATTCCACACACTCAAACATACATGCAGTTATATCCTTTAGAATACTCTCTTTTCCTTTTTTTTCTTTACAATAACTATAATCCATTCTCGTAAACTACTTAGAAGTTCTACACATGTATAAGTCTCTACACATATACCTAGCCTTTCTGTATTAGAGGGAGAAACAAATCAAAAAAAGCCAGCAATACAAATTCCTAGAGAAACACAAAATGAAAAGAACATACAAAAACACAACACTAGGTGATCTACGGTAGTCACTATGATGTGTCTTGTTATTTTCAATAAAATTGTCTGTATTGTCAAATATAATATAAACTTAGCATTGCTCTACACTATTAATAAAATCTAAACATTGGAGACATTATAGGACTTCAAAGGCAGTTAACAATCAAACTAGAATGGGTATTCTATTGAATCCTGTCATCTTCAGAGTAGTTGCCCCTACTCTCAGACTTGACACTCTCAAGCACACCAGATTCAAATAAAATCAGTCAAGATAAAACAGTGATATAACCAATTTTCTCTGTCTTATCTCTGCCATGCTATTTTTCTGTTGTTATTTGTTTACTTTTCTCCTTCATTCCACTGTCTGCCCCTTTCTTTGAGGCCTTTCTGCCATTATTCCTGGAACCCTGGTGATTTTCTTCTCTCTCTCTCGAATGTCCTTCAGTATTCTTTGCAGGGTTGGATTGGTGGTCACAAATTCCCCCAGTTCCCCTTTGTCGTGGAAGTATCTTGTTTCTCCATTAATCTTGAGAGACAGTTTTTCAGGGTACATCATTCTGGGTTGGAGGTTATTTTCTTTAAGGGCTTGGAATATTTCACTCCAAGCTCTTCTTGATTTGATGGTTTGCATTGAGAAGGCTGCTGTGATTTTGATGAGTTTTCCTTTATAGGTAATCTGTTTCTTTTCTCTGACTGCTTTTAATATTCTGTTCTTGTGATGGATTCCTGGGATCCTGATTATTATATGTCTGGGTGTAGATCTGTTTGGGTTGTAGCTGGCTGGAGTTCTACATGCTTCATTTATCTGAACTTCACTTCTGTCACCTATGTTTGGGAAGTTTTTCTTAATTATTTCTGTGAATAGACTTTTTATTTCATTTGTATTTATGGCTGCATCTTCATTCACATATTTTATTCTTAGGTTATAAATCTTCTTGTCATCTTCTAGCCTTTGTATCGTTGCTTCCTGGTTCCTGGTTATTTTTAAGAGATCCTTCCTTTCATGATCATACTTTGCAAATCTATCTTCAAGTTTTGAAAGTTTGTCTTTAGTTTCTGTTAAAAGGTTTTGCCAGGTTTCAATGGAGTTTTTAATTTCCTGATATTCTCTTTGGATCTGTTTCATATATTC